>JAVQJD010047973.1:0-17380 GCA_036023655.1 Nannoperca australis | reverse complement strand
GTTATATATAAGTTAGTTATATATGTTAGTTATATATAAGTTAGTTATATGAGTTATATATAAATTAGTTATATATAAGTTAGTTGTATATGTATAAGTTAGTTATGTATGAGTTAGTTATGTATATGTTAGTTATATAATATATAACTAAGAGTGACTGAGTTCAATGTGAGACAAAGAAAAGCAGCAAAGTCTGCGACCGACCAACACCTGGTTTAAAGCTTAACGAATGACCTAATCGATTATTGATTAACAGAATAGTTGCTTGGATCTATAAATCGCTGCAGCTCTAATAATCTCTCTGTGTCTCATGTCGGTTTCCTGGTTGTAAATTAATTTGGATTTTTATGTAAATTAACGGAAAAATCATGTTTACGCAATAGCATCTCAGCTGCATCCTGAACTACAGCCCGAACAGCCTAAAAAGCTCGAGCAGCTCGAGGGTGTGTGTGTGCGTGTGTGTTGGCTGTCTGCCAGTGTGTGTGTGCATGTGTGTGTGTGCTTCCATGGAACTCGAACACACCCACTAACAGTCTCTCGGGAGGATTTGAATATTGAACGACAGAAATAAAAGCAGATGAACAGACAGTCGCCGGAGAGATGAAGCCGTGACAGGATGAACGGTGAGTGGATGAAACGGCTCCTAATGTTAAACTGCTTTGTTGTGTGGTGTGTTTAGGTTCAGTCAGACATCTCGGCTCTGATAGAAAGTAGAAAAGTAACTTGACCTCCTTTATTTTGGAGGTACTTGTACTTGAGTTTTTCCATTGATGAACATCTCAGAGGGAAATTCTTCCTTCACTACATCCTGTGTCTGTGTGTGTGTGTGTGTGTGTGTGTGTGTGTAGTGTGCCTGCCAACCAATCTCAGTGACGAGGGCAACAACACGACCGCTGAGCTGGCGGCCTGTTTCAATGACGACGATGCATTCAAGTACCGTGCCTACACCTTTACGTACCTGCTGCTGTTTCCTGTGGCGCTTCTGTGCAACGCCGCCGCCCTCGTCGTCTTCCTGCTGCAGAGCACCCGCAGGTAACCGACGACTGTTCAGGAGAAACTCCATGTCAGAACAAGAAGAAACGTGTCTGTGCGTGTGTGTGAGTGTGTGTGTGAAGCAGAGATCCCGTGTCAGGGAAGAGGAACTTCTTTTTGTAATTCAACAGATGATGTCATTCTCCCACTTTACCAGTAATTTAAGCTTCAATAATAATAAAGTTAACGACACATATTTAACATTAAGGTATCGTGGTGTTAAAGGACTGACCCCGTTGACCTCCATGGTTTCAAACTGTCTGTGGCTCGTTTGTTTAGCGGGCGTCAGAACAACCAGGTGTGAACACTTACCTATGTTCTATGCAAACATCAGCGTTCAGTGGAGACTCACAGTCAAGCTGTCACTCTGTTCTGTCTGTTACCTGAGAGCTGAAGCAGAATTTGAATGAATCCGATAAAAGAGGAGACTGTTTGTATTTGCATTTAAGTGCAGTTGCAGGTTTCTGCTCACAGTGAAGGCTTTTATTACATTTACATTTAGCAGACGCTTTTATCCAAAGCGACTTCCAAGTGGGGAGGTGACCGGGGGAGTTGGGGGTCGAACACATGACCTGCTGGTTGGTGGGCGTCACCTCTCAGCCAACACACCTCTAGACACTCACCTGTATCACTACTCACCTGTATCACCACTCACCTGCATCACCTGTATCTAGCTCCGCCTCCTGCACGGTCATGATGAACCTCGCCCTATCAGACGGCAGCTTCGCCCTCACCCTCCCTCTGCGATTGGCTTATTACTTCAACAACGGGGTGTGGGACTTCCCTGATTGGCTGTGCCGACTGTGCGTCTACGGCTTCTACGTCAACCTGTACACAAGGTAACACACACACACACACACACACGCACACATTGCGATTGATGATTGAAGATAAAATGGCCGCTCTTCCTCCCGCAGCATCCTCCTCCTCACTCTACTGAGCATGCTCCGTTGCCTCGCTGTGGTCTGGCCTCTACGTCACCGTTCTGTGGCCACGCCCACTCGAACCGTATTGGTCTGCGTGGGAATCTGGCTGTTTGTGGGCGTGTCCTCTGCCCCCTTCCTGTCCAATGGGGTGACACACAGGTAATATTTCTACCTAAAACTACTTTTGTAATTTAAAGGATTTTTCAAGGTTTAAAAAGATTACAAATGAATTTTAAAATGATTTAAGAACGTATTGTTCAGTTATTTAAACAGTTAAATGTTCTCTGACGTTCTGCTGACGTGAAACGTAACAAGCAGAAGACCTTTTTAGGTCTGAAACAGATGTTTGCAGCCTGTGTGGTCTCACTCAGGCAGCCAGTGTGTATTTAAACTGTCACGGTGTGTTTGTGCCCTGATGGATCTCCGCTGCTGTGGAGACAAACCTGCTGCAGTTTGGGATTAATAATGATAAGAACAAGAACCCGTTTGTGTAATCTAACCCCCTCTGCAGCTCTACAGAGCCATTTAGCTTCTTTTAGCTCCTAGCTTAGTGTGTGTGCTCAGAGAGTAGCTGGGGAACACTCTGGAGGTGGTGGAGACCAAAACCAGAGCTCGTCTGGTCCAGCAGCTGCAGACTAACTCAACTTTAACTTGTTGCTTCAGCTCGTTATGAGATCATAACGACTCTCTGTTGTCATGAAAAAAAGCAGCTTTAATGGAGAGAATGATTTGAATGAATTCCTGGTGACCCCTGACCTTTGACCTTTCAGCTCCACCTCCGGTGAGTCACCAGGATGTTGTTCCTTTAATGGCTGTAATGCCCACAGCAGCCTGTAGGGGTCACTAGCAGCACTTCAGACTGGTGATATTAACACTAATCTTTCTTCTCACCCTTTCAGGGCGGGTTTTCCTCGTTGCTTCGAGCCGTCTAACTGCTCCTCTTGGGGGCGTGTCCTGATCTTAAACTACGTGGCTCTGACTTTCGGCTTCCTCCTCCCGTTCCTCACAATCATCGTTTGCTACAGCACCATCGTCCGCCGGCTGACCGCCCGCTCCGGCGTCCACGGCAGCAATCTGTCCAGCAGCACTCGCCGGAACAACAGACGGCGCTCGGTGCACTTGGTTACCATGGTGACGGCCACCTTCCTGCTCTGCTTCCTGCCCTACCACGTGATTCGATCCCTGCACCTGCACGCCGTGTACGGCACCTGGAACTGCGAGGTCACGGTGGCGCTGCAGCGGGCGGTGGTGGTGACGCTGTGTCTGGCGGCGTCCAACAGTGTGGTCAACCCGCTGCTGTATTATTACTTCACCAGGACGTTCAGAAACAACATGAGGGACGCTCAGTCCTCTCTGATGTCCAGCAGGGGGGGGTCCTTCAGGTCGGGACTGGCTCTGATGAAGAGGAGGAGCACCACCTGAGAGACCTGGAGGGTCAGCCAGCTCGCAGCTGGGTTAGGGTTCCCTCTTTCCTAAACTCTTCTGCTTCACGTTGATGGGAAACACCACGTTCAGGATCATTAACAGGATCATCACTGTGGGAGGCTGCGGACCTGACGGTGCCTGTGCCTCTCAGCTTTGTGGAGTCTGCAGCATGTCTTCAGCATGAGCCTGAGTCTGCAGAGGGTCCCTGTGCTGTGGAAGACTTCGTGCCTAGTTCCTGTTCCAAGACTCCACGTCCCAGTGGAGCCAAGGACTACAGACCTGTGGCACTGACCTCCCACATCATGAAGGCCCTGGAAAGACAGGTCCTGGAGCAGCTCCGCCCCTGGTCCAACCATAATCGGACCCTCTACATTCTACACCCTCTACACATCTACACCCTCTATTTTCTACTGTTTCTTATTCTATTTTCAATAACTTTATTGAGCATTGTAACTGTATCAAAAAGCAATTTCCCTTCTGGGATTAATAAAGTTTTTCTGATTCTGATTCAGATTCTGATCAAAGCTCACCTAAGAGCCTGCAGCTCCGTCTGCCTGTGTGTCTCTGTGTGGTTAAGCTGCTGCTACTGGCGTTTTCCTGATAAAATAATGCCAGATTTTTACAAACAAGCTAATCAAGTGGACATGCTGTGCCTAATTTTGCATATAAATGTCAGTGTCATAATTACAGGCTACACAAGGTACCATTGATAAAATGATACTTGTTTGCTCAGCTTTACATACAAAACATTCATGTTAGCAACGCTGTTTCTGACACTTTGGTTCTTCTGTAAAAAGGACCTGATGTCCTCCTTCTTCCACTGTCTGGGGGCCATTTAAAGTAACAGTAACAACACAGATCAGCTCAACTTACTCCTAAAATTTAGATTAAATATCAACTGAATGATGTTACTTATATTCAGCAAAGACATTATTTATAGTTAATGAATTAACTACAAATTATTTTTTATTAATCTCACAGACCTTACTGCTAGTTACTAACAACTAACAACATGTGGTGCCAGATCATCAGGTCAGGCATCCCCTAAATCTCCCTCTTTTACTTTTCATTGAAATAACCTTATTTAAAAAAAAAATTAAATAGCCCCCAGCACATGAGAAAATGACATTTGGTTTAAGTCATTATTTTATTATAATCAATAATATATTAATACTCTTTTAGAAGGAAGTAAATAATCTCCATGAAAACATAAGACAATATGAGTTATTCAATTAACTGAACTACAAAAACAAACTTAAAGTTAAGTTCAGTCAACTACTGCTGAGTTATACTGACAGGAGCTGCTAGTTAAGCTTGTCTTCCAGTTATGCTTATTTAAGTCATCTTTATTCTGATCCCTTTTGCACTACGCTGCCCAGTCTGGCTTTTAATAAAAAAACATTTACATTTGGCAGGTAGTCATATTTAGGATCAGGACTGATCTTGGTTTTAATGTGACCAATCAGAAATATGTTCAGATCAAACCCTGGTGCAGTGATGTATAGAAACATTATAACAGGATGTATGCATGCAATGTTGTACATGGTGTTATCATGTGTTGTTGTCGTCTATTGTTAGCTTGCCAACAGACACTAAAATGCTTGATTGGGAATTTTGAATTAAGTACATTCTGAATGCATTTAACACGTCGAAAGAAAAGGTTATAGTGATAGTCCTATCGGACAATTTAACAGAATCAGTCAGTCAGCCATCATGAGAAATGTTTTAATGCATTTATTGTGTTTTTATGATGATCAATATGTTCTCAATAAAGATGCCAGAGAGTAAACATCAGGACACTGTCTCCCTTTACAGGGTGTAACACAGACAGGAGTATCGAGAGACAGACTAACATATTGTTTGTGTCGGCTTTTTCATGGGGCTTGTCGTAAAATGGAAAAAATATACCATCCTCACCTTTTAAACACTGTTTTCTGGGAGACACATCACAGTCTTCTCCAGAAAGGGCTTTCACTGCGATACGGCTTCTGGTACGCTCACAGTGGGAGAAAGAAAACCAGAGCTGCAGTACGCCCGCAGTGACACACTCAGGAGAGCACAGATTCTTAGTTTAAGTAGAGAGAGAGAGAGAGTGAGAGAGATTGGGCGCTGAAGACAGACCATATTTATAGCCAGGGATAGGAATAATTCATTGTGATCAAAGTGCAGATCATGCACCATTCCATCACAGAGCAGATGTGGCAGAATGAAAAGAGCACGCGTTCCCTCTGTCTGCTCTCTAGCGGCTTCTAAATGGAAACAGTGAGGCGAAGTTATCTCTGTGAAGCCACTGTGTGTTTGTCATCGTGTGCTCTGCGCTTGTTCTCAGGTCTTCACTTAAGAACTGAGTGCAACGCCTCCAAGATGAAGCAGTAAAAAAAGAAAAAGCAAAGAGAATAAAAAGTGTCCCACATGCAACACGTCTTCACAATCAGAGCGAGGAGTGAATATTAGATTCTGAGCTCACAGCAGGTCATGTGCCTGAAGCCATGCGCCAAATACACAATGACCACTGTACGTCACATGGCTCCTGTACAAGGATGTGAATAAATGAGATGGTCACAGCTGACTGACTGATTTAAAGGCTGAAATACTGTTTCTGTTTGAGGTAACACTCTTTTTTTATGTGTAATTTTCCATGCAGCTTTGATTTGCTGCTTAATATCATCTGTGGCTACTGCTGTCAGTATGAAGACCACACATGTTACTCTCCACACACACACACACAAAACAAATGGTCCCACCATACGAGTTTCTTGTTTTTATTTTTTCTCTCCCCGTCATACAGGGACACACATACGTTCTCTTTTTCTTCCTTTTTTGTTTTTGGTCCCTCCTGCCTTTTCCCTCTCAGTAATGCTTTCTCTGCAATCACACAAAGACACACACACACACATGCGCCTGCTTCTTCCAGTTTCATTTTCTCTCCCTCCCTCCCTCCCACTCACAAACACATACACATGCGCCTGTTTCTTTCTCTCTTTCATTTTCTGCATCCCCAACCCTTTCTGCTTCCCTGTCACTCCTTCAATGCACACGCGCACACAAACATACACAACTGCGCACACTCACGAGCGCAAGCGCGCAGACGTGCAAGCTCCTTCATCTTCTCTTTTATTTCTTCTCCCTCCCACACTTTTCCTATCACTACTTCCGTGCATGCACATGCACAGAGGCGCCTGTTTCACTTGCTCTCATTTTTGTCTCTCTCTCTCACCCACCCTTTCTCTCCTAATCACTCCTTCAACACGCACGCACTCTCATACACAAATACATACCTCCTTCTGTCCGTCTTTTACTGGTTCTCATATCCCATCCATTGCACGTACACACGCACAGACACAGGCACACACTAGTCCAGCTTCCCTTACTTCCAGCTGGGCTTGGACAGCTCTCTTCCTCTGGCCTCTCTGGGCCATCTGGAGTGCAATGTCCCCGCTCCGCTGGTCCCCTGCCAGCCTCTGAGCCTCCCAGGATGAACACAGCATCTTCAAGCACAATTTGTACGCGTCAAAGCTCTGCTGTGTGTCCAGTGACCCAGCTGAGTGAAGTCATTGAGTCTCGCGTTTCCCACCTCAAAGGAGCCTCATTCTGCTTTGATGACACCTGCGCTCCCCATCTCTCTGGATGGAGGACGGTGGATTAATTGATTAAAGCCGCTGAGCAACCAGACTAGCAATTACAGCTCTGTTTATGATCTTGTGGAGGGTTTGTCTTTGCACGGAGAGTGAATATCAAAATCTGGCACACAGGTCACGTACAAGCTTTTCAGGTAGAAATACACAAAAAAATCCCATCTCCGCTAGTACAGGCATGCAAGGCTCAAATTCAATAATGCAATGGACACTGGCAGGAGTTCTCCCCTGTCCATGGAAAGTGTTACATTTACACATAAAAGCAAAAAACTAACTATCTTCTAAACAGCAGTGGAACCTAAGAAAAGCTGCATTCAATAATATTAGATATTTTGACTCTATTGTTTTATAATCCTTTAATATAAAGTGTCAAAGACTGGATGGGTTTGCACCACCAATGTGCAAGCTTGTTTATTGCAGCTTAAAGCTCTGTGACTCCCACAAGCCCAAAGTGTTTGGAGCTAAATGACTTTATGACTGACATACAAAGTATTATTTCAATGCAAAAGTTAAAAAAAGTGCTTTTGAAATCAGCTCTGCCTTTTGAAATGAACCGTAACTTACGTTAAGTCTTTCAACCACAAGTTGCCCTCCTCAAAAGGGCCGTGTTCTGCTTTGATGACACCCACGCTCCCCCTCAGCTCGAGAGGGTAATTAATGAAAGCAAGTCACTGAACTTGCAATTATAACATTGTTTAGGATCTTCATAGTCTTCTTTTTTTTTTATTAACTGACCACTGATCTAGAGCTTTTTGGTCAGTGCAAGGCTTAAGGTTGTGTTCAAGATGATGGAGCAAAATTATTTACGCAATAAAAGTGACATAACCCAAAACACATGCCTGAGGCCAGTTTGTGTGCAGTGGCTATATTTATAGTCTAGTGAAAAGACTAATCCTATGTGACGCCTGTACAACAGCACACACAAACTCTGTCCTGATCTTTTCTATTTTCTGATTGTACTCTTTGCCAAGGTAGAAAAAATAAATAAAAGCCATTAAAAACTGTGGAATGGATCACTGACCCTCGTCATCTATTACATAGTTTTGGTTTAAAGACACTAAACGTACATTGATTTCGGAAGCCTGGGAACTGCAAGCAGAGCACAAAAACGAAAACGAAAAAAGCGGTACCATATGGATGCTGCATAAAGTTATCAGGTACCAGCAGGCAGCAAAGTGAGAGTTCAACACAAGCCGCTGGCTCCCTCACTCACTGCTCCAATACAAAGAGTCTTTACTGTACACGATTTTCCCCACACACACACAGCACTCTTTGCTAGGTTAAAAGCATGTCAAGGGGTGCACACAGCGGTCTTAAACCATGCTATGCTTTATTTGCATTCCTCATTGTCGCTCCAACAATAATAAATGCAAAGGATGACCCCTCCTTTGCCATATCTTGACATGTGCTTGATAATAATTAACAGCACCGAAATCAAACTCCAATGATAGTCAGTAGGGGAATAATATGACTCATTTTGCAATGCCACCACGGTCTCATCATTTCTCAGCTGATGAACTATGTTTGAATTTAAGGTAAACACAGATGAAATGCACTGCAACCAAACATCAGGAATAAATAAATGGAAGAGGGGGGAAACAGGCACCGCACTCATTCTCCAACATTGGTGCTGAAAGGTTTGAAAGTCACAGCAGGAATCAGGGGGAAGAGTCATTTTGAGGGGGAGACGCTGAACGGACAACAAAGAAAATGAAGTAAAAAAAATATTTAATAATGGCAAGCAGAAAGAGTGAACTCAACAGGCAGCCTGTGACATCTGTGGGTCAATACTTTGCCATAGCATGTAAGCTAAACCAACTCAAAAGTGGTCGGTGCTGTAACTTTGCAGCTGCAGACAATCTATAGGATCGAACTTTAAATTACAACACCACAGGTTATCAGACGAAGACACGGGATAGACAGCGTGGACGCTCGGGGCTTCACGGGCTGCTACACACTATCTCAGAGACATGGCCGCTTATCTGAATTTTACTGTACTCTGCGTTTAGTATTGGACTTACCTCACTGAAGCTACCAAACACCATGGAGCCCAGAAGCAGGTGGCGAAGTGAGGGTGTCTTCCTCCTCTTCACTAGTTGAGCGGCCAAGTCTTTCTGTTTCAGCACCGCGGAAAGCGCGTCCGCCTCTCTGGGCAAACGACGCAAGTTTACGGTTGCCGCCGCGAACGCATCGGCCGTGCAGACTGCGAACACGTCTCCCTCAAGTTTGATGCCACCTCGTTGATGCTCTGGCTGGAGCCAAACATGACTCGCCGTGCCTGGCGCTTTTAGAGAGAGAGCACGGCCAATCACAATGCCTCCCGTTCTTTACTCTCACATCTTTGCTCATCCCCGAAGAGTCTCCAAGGACCGGTGCCTGCCTGCCTCCAGGCGGGCACGGCTGCAGAAATAGGGACTTTAAGACTGGCTTCCCGTGCTATTGGAGCATATCTCCACTCGCAGTGGGTCTCTTTGTCTTCAAGGCGATGCTGATACTGATAAAGATGGGGCGATGAATTTCCCTCCCGCGCATCGACTGGGCACGGGAGCGGAGCAGTGGGAGCCGGGAGCAGGAGGAGTGTCTTTTACCGTCTGACTTCATTAAAGACTCATAATATGATTGAACTCCGTGTTTTATCGTTATTATAACCCCGTCTTTTTCTTTTTTTTTCTTCTTTTTTTTTTTTACCAAAGAGCGGGAACATGGCGCGCTGCAAGAGTACGCTGCATGATGTGCACTGCCATAATAAATGCGACTGAGCTACAGTAGAGGCGGCATAGAGTTTAAAATAGATGGCTGTCCTTTTATTAGAAATGTGATAAACAGAGATGTATAGTTATCTCCAGTTAATCAAGTCCAACGCCGTTAATCAATTATGGATTACTTATTAATTATGATTTATCGCCAGTGTGTATGTGGGTGTGTTTATGTCAGACTTTTAACCAATGGATTGGGCACAATATCTGAGGACAGAATTGGTGTCTTCAATGTGTTTCCACTACGGCTGCCTTCAGCATTTAGCACACTACAAGTAAAATGATTACAGCTTTCATGGGGTTAGGAAGTTCAGGGTGGGACCGTAGAGACATGAAGTGATATATGTTTCCAAAGAAATAAGCCCCCAAGCATGCGTGTGTGTCTGTATATACAGTTTTTCAAGCCACTTACATTCAGTTATATTCAATATTCAATCTGATGCCAGATTGCATTTGGCAGACTTTTCCGTTGCAGCTGTTCCAGTCCAACAACTTTGGATTGGAGACAGAAATAGATCAAGACACACTACACGCAAATATGTGAGAGTCCACCTGTTACAAGTTTTATGCCTCAGACAACTGTTTCAGACATTCAGATGCTCTTGCCTGGTATTGTTACAGCACTTGACCAATTGTCTAACTGATTTCAGTCGATTGTGACTGTATTGATTTGAGGTCAGTCTTCAGTATCAATGTGATAATATCAAAGTGCCACTTCGACATGTTGGCCATACCAAATTTGGCTAGTGCAAAATACCACAGCCTCCAGCCAGTGGACAGTCATCAGCTTCAGAAAAAGTATACACAATAGGCTATTTAATCTTGCACTGATTTGAGCTAAAGGATTTTGCCCAGTCATTTTCTCTTTAAAAAATGGATGCATAGTTGGAAAAAATAGCGCTTTAATGAAAAGAGAAAAGGCCCTTTGGGATGGATATCAAAAGCCAGTGGATGTGCATAATTCATCTCAGACTATTTCATAAAGCCCTGCAGAAGGGTTTTCTTTTTTTTCATTAAGAACAACGCTAAATATTAGCCCTTTGCACTGCGCAGGAGGGAGACTGTTCACTTGGATCTACTGAGGCTGTGTGTTTTTCAGTTTTGTTTGTGTAATGTAATATTTAATTATCATTATTTTAACCTGCTATATTTACAAGTACCAGTAGAGTATGTCACGTTGAAACACCCGATATTTGTGTCACACTTCAACAAATCATATCATCTGACTCTGAGATGTCGCAAATGTACCAGATTGTAAACAACGTTTGTGTTCAAATTAATATCTCATTGCATGTCATTATGGTTTTGTCATTAAGTGGTCCTATTTCAGGGCGTGGCTGCTAAGAAACATCCAGGGCTTCAGCCTGCACAGCTGACACACTCACATGCTCCTCCTGACTTGAGCACACCCCCCTCTGCTGGTGCAGCAAAGAAAAAATCTTCTTTCTGCTTTCTTTGGCTGCAGGGATGTTGGGTACAAGTCCAAGAACACTAATTCGGACCCAAAGGAAGGCTTTGCCATCCACTGCAGCACAAGCGGGGTTTATTGTGGAGCCTTTTTAATTCACAAAGCTGCTGCATGTAAGTGGGGCAAAACATCGCCCAAGTCCTGAAGATCTAAGAGTCACCAGCACAGCAGCTGCGGCTGCAGCTGCAGCTGCTGTGCTGGGACAGTGGGACGCTCACTGCGTGTGGTACCAGCAGACCTGACTGGGAAAATATGTGCAAAGTCTTTTGATTGTGACTTTATAAGACATCATTTACAAAGTCATACTCATTTTCACACAAACAGTACAGACTCTGGGATCAGATTACCTCAGAATGCATTATTGTACTCTCAAATATGATGTGCCATCTGTATGTTATTCATTAAAGATATACATTTCATCATGATCTGTTATTAACACAAGATCTTTTGAAAAATGATTGAAGTGAAAAAAATGAAGAAACAAAAGAAACAAAGTCTTAAAGTCGACGGGGTCATTTATCAACATCCTGGAAAGGAAGTGCTCACATGTCTAATGTGCTTTAATGAACATGGTCCTTTAATGAAGATGTAGTCTGTTGGACAGCTAGTTTCTGATGGATTTTGGAGGTTGTGAGTCTTGACACAATTCCCTGGCTAAAAGACAAACAACCCCCTCATGGCACGCTCATCAGTTCCATCCTCTCATTGCTCATCGCTCATCCAACTCTGGCATCTGGTGTTACTCATAATCAATAGTGTTGGGATCCAAAGTCTGCCCAGAGCAAACCGTTGCCAATTATATCGCACCTACAGAATAGTGTTACTGTCATGGAACATTACATCTTTTTTTCTTTCTTTCTGAAAGTTTGTCATTCATGGTACAAAAAATCAAAAACATGACGTGCAAGTCGGTGCTGCTGAAATGTTCAGTGGTTTGAAAAACAACATTCTGGTTATCATTGCTGAAGACTCCGCCACAAACCTCCATGTGTTCTCAACATCTGGTCAGCTGCATTTCTGTTACTTTAGATGTATTCTTAAAATCACACTCAACCCATTTTCATATTTTACTGTCTATTCTCTGCGTTAACCTGTGGACAAATGTGTAAGCTATGGATCTCAAGTAATGAATGATTTATTACATTCTGACACAAACTGTGCCCTAAGGTGCAATATTGCCTTATATAATCTTTCTCAAATTTATTACAGACTCAGCAATGGCATAACTCTGCAGCGCTCTAAATTGCTCTTTTGGTCCAGCTGCCCTTTGATTGATTATGATAAATGGGCATGAGCAACAGTTTAATGAATTACACTGGCCAGAATAAATGCGGGATTCTCCATCTGAGCGAGCTGTTTTATTCTTTGGTATTGACGGGAACATAGCATACAAACATCTCCAATTTCAGCACAGGTCAAAGCCTCATGGGTTCCCTGTGTTTTAACCGTGGTCAGTAAGAGTTCTAGTAGAGTGGTGATTTGTCAAACAGATGCAGCAGAAAAGAAAGATTGACCTGCTGACAAATTGAGGGAATCAAGCTTTCATAGTTGCAATATATTGAAAATGAGAAATGCATTCGTAAGCAAGAGTTTGCAAAAGTCTACGTGGTAGGCACATATTGCTACCAAAAGCCAACAAACACTGCACAGAAGCACCAGATAATTAGATATGGATGACAGAATAGGGCCTGCAGTATAGATTCAGCATGGGCACAGCACAGATATCATGTGATAGTGAAAGCACCTGAAGCACTACAAATATATTTAAAAGATCATCTGGTTCCAGTGTTTTTCTTGTAACCCTCTCTGCTGCACAACAACTCCCTGATACCTTTATCCTGTGCTTTTCTGATGAAGATGAATGCATCTGTGCTGTGCTTCATTTGAGGTTTCCAGTGAGGGTGCACTAAGCTGGAGTCAGAGCCTGATCTATTGACAGGCAAGGCACCATGTGGGCAGCCAATCCTCTGGCTGAGTAGTCCAGTGCCAGAGTAGTGGACAAACAGCATAAGGCCAAGCATGAAGATGTGTAGGAAATGTAAACCAGAGGCAGTACATTTTACTCTCTGTATGCCAGTTATCTGCGAATCCTCAGACAGGCAGCCCAGGGTAAAGTTTAAAAAGACTGTGTGAATGCAAAGTAAACTGACTTTGCTGTTGTTAATGTGTTGTCTGTGAAGTACAATGTTTTCATGCTGTTTAATCTTTTCTTTTTTGTTGTTGCACAGCGCCGTTTTCTTTTAACTTCAGATTTGTCTGTGGCCTCTTTTGTAGGTGGGAAAATAAATGGCCTCAGTGGTTCTAAGCAGTGGTATCTGTTTCAGAGCACCTGTCTGCAGAGTAGGTGATGTGCTTTGGGATGGCTTTATTTGGGTTAGGAGGATTCATGTTTGTGTCAGGACCACAGGATGACCTGTCTCTTCCAGAGAAGTGTAAAGTGATGAGTTGTGACTTCACTTGTCCAGCAGTCATATATTTGACTCCGCTATCTGCCAGGTTCTGCCTGGCACCCAGCTACAAAGTAGTTCAGGGGGAGACAGGGTGAAGATGAACATTAAATATTGATTTCAGGCATGGGAGGTGCCAGGGGCCCAGCTTACGGGGCTTAAGCCCAGAATTTTTCATGTTCATATCACATGTAGCATTTTTTGTACTAAACCCCAACACTATGGCATGAACGAACACAAAACAGAGCTCCTCCCCCATGTTTTTTTTCAGCCTCTGCAAAGTGGAACAGTGAGCACTGGTTGGAAGAGTTTCCAGTGGACAAACATTCATGGCCTGATAATTAGGCCACCAAAAAGAAACCAGTAAAGTAAACAACAATTTTAATTACTTAAATTAATTTCTTTTTATTAAAACTTAAATTATAAAAGCTTTAAAAGGTGTTCATGCAAATTAGTAACTTCGCCATAGTCTAAGACCCAGCTGCGCACATTGTGTGTCTACATGAACGTCCAGACTGGTTATGAAACATGAACATAATGTTAGAAAGCAAAGAAATGTCTCAGACAGCTTAACAACGTAACAGACGCCGTGTTGAAGCTACAGTTATCATGTGCAGTCTAAGTCTGCAGAACGCCTGACTCGTTCCCTCCCCTGATCCAAAACAACAACAAGAGCTGCCATATTCCAGAGGTGTGTCATAACACATAGTGTTACACAGTTTGTTAATTCAGTGATAGCAGATGATTAAACCTTACTGATTAAACCTTATTTGAGACACAGTATGGCTGGAAAGTTGCTAATTTTACTGATTCCAATGTGTTAATGATGTTGATTCGTCATTTCCTGTGAGGCCGAGAACTTGTCTTATACTGAACACAAATAATGAACTTTCTGTGAGTCCAGGCTCATATAAACTTACAGATTCTTTACAGCCTTGATCTTCTTTCTCTTCAAGTACAGATTCAGAGAATCTCAACATATTTCATGTTGAAATATAAAACGTGAAATATATGGAACAACTAGATTATACAGAGTATAAATATCTAAGGAGGTACAGAGCTGGCATAAGCGTCAGCGGACCAAGTCTATCTCTGGTGATTTCTAAGTTGGAGCAACACATGCTCACTGCCGAAGGGAGCACTTTCATATAACTGCAGCAGTCATCTGCCAGACAAGGATGGCGCCTCTGCATTTCATCACCTTAAATCACATTCTCTCTGATCACTGGAACACACAGGCCCTAAGAAGCAACAGCCTGGGATTAAAACAACAACAACAACAAAAAAAAACTGTTTTGTCCCAAAGTAGGACATGTACCATTAAAAGAACTCGTTATGTGAGATGATCAAAAGCAGCCATATAACTAACTACAAAGTTAGTAGGTGTTACAAAAAGTTTAACTTTTTTGCTGCATATTTAAAATGCAATACATGTAGAATTAAAATTAAATACCATGTATGAACTCTGCTTTCCCTCTTCAACCCTGTTACCCAGGTTTCTAGCAACCTTTTCACTCTGTAAGTGGCTTCCAGACAAAGTGCCCTTCAAGGTTTCCTACTGGCATTACTTGTAGCACTTCTTCTTTTTTTTTCTCGGTCAAGGGCATTTTCCCCATGTCACAGCGGGTTGTGGAGAGGCTTCTGACACAAACCCCAAACTGCTTTATGAACCCAAAGGATCCACAGGGCATGTTAAAAGCACTACAGGGCAGACATGGCACTCAAGTCAGCTTCTTGCTCTGTCTAAGAGCGTTATTTCAGCTCTTTCTAATGTACTCTAGGGCTCAAACTGCACGACTGACCTGACCCAAATGAAACCATTCTATCCTTTCAACTCTCCCCATGGAACCACAACAACAAATCCTGCCTGGAAAGTCATGGCTCTGAGTCTTCCAAGCCTTTTGAGATCAGAGACACTGCACGCAAGAATTTATGCTCTCGACTGCAATATGGGTTTTGATACCACGTTAAACAGCTGTCGATGCAGTTTTGGTGAGGACATAACACCTGCAAGTGGAAAAGGGCATTGTTCCAATTGTATGCACAGTGCAGCCAGCCACACCCAGTGAAGTGTCTGCAATTATAATCTCGACTGTAAAACCTCAAGGGAGTGTGGATGCATGGTAGATTACGCAAAGTGCTCGGTGCAGTATATATGAGGTTTACAAAGTAACTGTCACCTGTGCACTAACCGGATTCAGTGTTAATGAGAACTAAGTGTATGGAGACAGCTGGGGGGCACATTTAGCAATCTTGTCCCATTTAATGCACATCTCCAGCGTTTACTGTGCACCGGATGTTCGCCACACACATAACTGTACTGGCTTGTTAGGAAAGTACCTGAAGCCACCCTTGCTCTGGAACATCCTATTATCATGGTCGCAGCTTGTCATTTGTTCTGTTGAATGGTTGCCAAATGTCAAGAACAAGAGTCTTACCTAATATGAGCCTGTCAGAGGGCAGACGCCAAAGAGAGTAGGATAAAAAGAGAGGAGAGTGGCGTGCTGCTGATAGCGACACCCTCATTTGTTGAGACCGTGATGGACAATGAATGGACAACCATCATCCCCAAAGCATTTTGGTTTAGTTTCTGTCTGCATCTGCTTGTTAACCTAAATGAACTGAAACAAACAAACTAATTGCATGGTTTGCAACACAAGGAGGATCATCGTTGTTGTTGTTGGCAACTGAAGAAATTCAATATATGTGGTGGCCTTTTAGTTGTTGGTACAGCTATAAGGCTTGGTGATAATTATATCCCCTAGATCTAAGAATACATTATTACTACCTGTCCTGTCCCCATTGAAAAGTGGATACTGCCCCTGCATCCCCAGGTAATGTTTACAACAAAACAGGCTGCTGAATGCGTTTTCCAGTGTCTTCTCTGCTCACCTTATGACTAGGGTTGGATACATTATAAAATTAACACAGGTACTTCATTCCCCATTCAAAGTGGGCTTCACCAGTTTAACATTGCACTCCTATAACATGGTCAAATACACAAAAGACATTTTTAAAAACCAAAATGGATGCAGCAGAATCAGAGATTACATTTAGGCATTTAGCAGACGCTTTTATCCAAAGCGACTTCCAAATAAGAGCTTTACATAAAGTGCATAGAACCATGGTCGAAAACAACAAGATGTCTCATCAAACTTGTAAGGGCTGGTGATGAATCACAAGTGCTGTAAGTAAGTACATCGCTGCCAATAGCAGAATAGAAAAGAGCATTAAATCTAAGAAAAGATTATCTTTGTACATTATCAAATACAATACATTCAAACCAAAATACAATTCTACTATAATATCATTCAATATGCTGTACTTTATAGAACCAATGTGTCATTTAAGTGCTGTTGTATTCCCAGAACAAATGAGTCCTTAGTTTCTTCTTGAAAGTGGCCAGACAGGTTGTTTCTCTGACGGATGTGGGGAGATGGTTTCACCACTGGGGGCCAAACAGGAGAAGAGTCTTGAGTGTGAGCGGGCGTCCCTGAGAGAGTGAACCGCCAGGCAGTTCTCAGAGGCAGACCGTAGTTGGTGGATGGGGGTGTAAGGCTGGAGGATGTTCTGGATGTAGGTTGGTGCAGTCCTGTTCACCGCTTGGAAGGCCAGTACCAGGGTCTTGAATCTGATACGAGCAGCGATGGGTAGCCAGTGAAGGGAGATGAAGAGAGGGGTGACGTGGGTG
>JAVQJD010047968.1:0-135181 GCA_036023655.1 Nannoperca australis | reverse complement strand
AAACAAAAAACATCTGTTATCACTAACACACTTTTAGTCTGTCTCACCCCCACACACACACACACACACACACACACACACACACACACACACACACACACACACACACACACACACTTTTGATACAGTTACACTGCTCAATAAAGTCATTGAAAAAAGAATAATAAACAACTGTTATATATTAAATAATAATAATAATAATTATTATTATTATTATTATAATAAAAGGTTATATATGTAATCATGGTTCTCTGAGTGAAGACACTCTCTCCACCAAATCACAATGTCCATACAGTATATGGAGATACATTCTAAGACTGTTTGTCCTATAATAAAACATTAACGCTGGGAAGACAACAAATACTCGCTCAGCCAACTGTTAACATTGAAATGATTGAGAACAACTTTTCTTCCTACCTGATGTTTGACCACCATGAGACGCTGAACCTCCATGTAGGCGGCCTCCAGCGTAGCCCGGGCCTGGATCAGGCCGGTGTCCACAGTCTGCAGGGAGCGACTCAGCTCTTCCTCCCGCAGAGACACAGCCAGCAGCTGGTCGATCTGTAAACGCTCTGCAGAGACCAAAACATATGAATGAATCAGCAGCTGCTTGCCAAGATTTTATTTTCTTGAATTTATCCACGCTGCCAATTTACTGCACAGCGGCCTAAATGATGAGTAATCAAATCAGTCAGTAAAATGATACAGTATGTATACATGCAGCAGAAATCACTGACACTAACCTTTTTTGGATTTGACCTTCCTTCTTTTGTTATTATGTTCCAAGGAAGACGTCTCTGCACTGGGAACATCCTGCAACAGAGAAAGACAAGAATCACATTTGGCTTGTTTGTATTAAAGTAGACACAAATAAAAGTGATCACAGCCAAACACACCTTTATTTAAAGGGTACTATAACACTGTCATAGTAACATAGTATAGTATCAAAATCTATGCAGCAGAACCAGATAGTTTTTTTGATTCCATGCATTCTTCTTGTTTGTCAAAACCCCACGCCTACATTACCCACAATGCAACACACAGCATAACACTTAACACTTAACTCCACACCCCAAATTTTTTTTTTTAGGTCTTCGCCCCAAACCGATGCTGACCCAAGTGATGTCACTCGGGGCAATTGATCAGACATCGGGCAGCTGCCCCTGGAGCCATGAAATGCTTTATATAACCTTCTTCATAGTAGTAATCCATAAGAGCTGTGAACAGACTCAGATGAGTTAACGCGGTTCCACACGGCGTCCTTTACTCACCCCAGCTGCTCTCCGCCTCTTTCCTGTACCCTGGGCGTCGTACTGCTCCGTCCCCGAACTGCTGTCCACGAGCACTGAATCAGACTGCTGGAGGGCCTTCACTGTCGCAGACGTTAGTTTGTCAGGCTGCTTCTGTGCTTTAGCCTCAAACTGATCACGTATTGGCTCTACCTCTTGCTGCTGCCGACTGTCTTTGTTCCCTTGAGCGAATATGGGACCGGGGGACACGGAGGCTCCCTGCTGCTGCGAGCTGAGGCTTTCTCTTTGTGCCGTCTCCTTTGACATCAGGGAGGTAAACAGGGAGACGGAAGTGGACGCAGGGGCGAGGCTACTCTCTGATAAGGAGCGTTTTCGAGAGGTGGCCGAGGCGGAGATGTCCATCAATGACTCCCACTGGAAACCCTCTAACAGGGGAATGTCACCTTCCTCCTGGCTCTGGTCCTCCTGTTCGCATGGCACCATCTCTATCCCGAACCTGGAGGACAGGAGACCGTCAGGAGACAACATGAGCTGGAAGTAACTGAAATCAAAAATAACACTGAAACAATGCATCACTGCAAACTCTAAACGAAAGAGGAAAACCTCACCTTGGCATTCCTTTTCCTTTGTCTTGCTTCTTCCTGACCTCCTGATACACCTGTTCCCAGTTCACATTGCGCCGGGACCCAGAGGAGCTGATGAGCTGCCGTACAGTTGGTTTGAGCCCGGAGTCCTTTTCGGGGTCGCTTCTCCGCGACTCGCTCAGGTTTCTCACCCGTCTGGCGATGTTCAGGTTGGGCTCGTGGCTTCCTGTTTTGCTCTTGGAGCTGATGTGTTTGGTCAGGTCACGTTTTAACACGGGAGGGAGGTCCAGTTTGGACAGACTGGATGCGTTTGACCCTGCGGCCATCTGCGCTTCACCACTTCTGGAGGTGTCGCTCTCCGAGCTCTGCCCTGCCTCAACAGCATGCATGGCTTCACCTCGAGCCACCGGGCATGATTTCTTCTGCACTTTCTTCCTCGTCTCCTCGTCTTCCCTGCTTGAGGCCGCAGGCTCTGAGATCTCCGTGGTTGAGGTGCTGACTTGCAGTGATTGGAGAAACTGGCTGCTGTCTGAAGGCGGCAATGCAGGTTTTTCTGGCGTGACTGAGTCAGGTAAACTTGGATTAGCTGCATTCTGCCTGCAGCTGTTTTCTTTGTTCACTTCAATCTGACTCTGTACATGATCCCTCTGCTGCTCCTCCACAATGTGCAGAGCTGTTTCCATCCTGTTGTTTCTACAGCTATCCAAAGAGCCCCTCTTTTCCAACACAATCTGTCTGGCTTTCTTTAACGTTTCAGGCAGCTGCCGACCTTGCCTTGATTGAAGGGGCCCAACAGGTGGTGCCTGGGAAGTGAGTCCGCTGGGCTTTGCGGTTGACTTTGATTGTGTTTGACTGGAGGCCTTGCGGAGTTGAGCTCCACTGTTGAGACCAACAAGTGAGGACATCTTCCGATCTTTCTGTGGCAACTGTTTATTTGCCGTCTGATTGGAAGGATCAGGTGTGGAGGTCTGCTGGTCATCTCTCTGAGCGCTGCTGCTTCTACTGCTGCTGCTGCTACTCATTTCTCTGGGTTTGGTTTGGGGGTTTGTTTTATGCCTCCCTTTCTCTTCCACACTTTGTCCACTCGAGGTCATCTGCCCTGGTTTCTGTTGAGGTCGGGACTGCCTGTTAAAGGCACTGGTTTCTGGTGCCTTGTCTTGCTTCTGGGGTTTGGGGACTTTGGGGCACTTCTCTGATGAGTTTGGGTTGGTGTCCTTATGGGGTACAGATTCAGAACTCTTTGTGACGGGGTAGGGTGACCAGCGACAGGCTTTGTCCAGCTTTGGATTGCTACCAAAGGTCTTGGAGCTCTTATTACTGTTGTGATCAGGTTCTGCTGTTGGTCCCTCCCCATTCTGAAGCCCATCGCCCCGCTGACCTCCCTGCTCATTGCCTGTATTTTGAAACTGGTTAAGAGCCTGGGAATAAAAACTTGGTGAAGGCCCCAGGAAGCCCAGGGGCCGGCCCCTTTGTGGGTACTGGGAAATATTGTTTCGGCCATAGACACCGTAACTACTGCCTCCGTTGCTGAGCCAAGGCAGGCGATTTCTCTGATTGCCATAAAACGCACCCTGATTGCAGTGCCTGTTGCCCAACCCTTCCTGGCTATGAAAGTTTCCACCAGCAAACTCTCCAGATGCCCATTTCTGAAAGTTGGGAGGCTCCTGAGCATGCCAGGTAGCGCTCTTTCCCTGATTACTGTTGTTCCAGGGCCGTGCCTCCACTGCTTTGGTATTATACTGGTTGCTCCTGTACCAAGAATTGTGGTGACTGGATCCCCTGAACCCCTGTGAAGGCTGCTGCCAGGCACACTCCAGCCGGTAACGCTCCTTAGCTTCCTTTAACTTCTGCTGAAACTCCTCCTTTCTCCTTCGATCCTCTTCTTCTTTTGCCAGCTTTGCAGCAGCAGCCTCCTTCTCTTTTCTACAAACAAAAGGCCGATATGAATCATATACATCTTACAAATTAATTACATTGACTTTCATTAATAATGTCAGACATGTAGCATGTGATAGAAAGTGTCAAAGTTGTGGTCACAGTTTGTTTCTGCTGCCGCTAAGTAGGAATGCAGGTTTAAGCCTCCTTGGCTACAATGGGAAATCAATATTTCAGATACACTGGAATCAACACTGTTTAACCCTTGTGCTACCTTGTGGAGAAGACACTGGGTCAAGACAATATGACCCAGCAAGGTAGCATAAGGGTTAACAAGACTTAAAAGAATTGGTTCACCTGCAAAACCTGCAGAGGGAAAAAATCTGACATGTGACCAGCTGACATTTGAAGAGGTGGTCTTCCAGGACAATTCAGAAAATCCATGTAATTTTCGGTTGTGTTTTAGCATTTCTAGACGACAGTAATCTTGAGGCAGCATGTGTCTGCACTTTGTATGTGCCGTCATGCTTTTTTTTTTTTTTAGGCTTCAGAAATACGACTCCAGCCGCTGCTCGAAGCAGCTATAACAGGACCGTGAGCACCACTGAGCAAAATGTGACTATACATGGCGCACGTACACACAAGCAAGAACTCGGGAGCTATCACCTACATTTACATATGTGGTTAAATCATCAAAACATTATAAACTTAACTAGTGTTGAACGCTTAATAAAAGAAGTGTTGTAAAGGAAATCTTAGTATAAGTATGTATAGTATATATTAGTTTTATAAATTGCAATATTTCTAGGGACAAATATTGGTTTTAATAAATATATCCGCATATTCGCAACACAAGTGTTTTAAGAAACTGTTTATTATACGCAATTTTAACAAAATGTATGTTTTCACTAGTAAATAAGCAGTGGACTTTTTATTTATTTCCCCAAAAATACTTTTTGTTAATACTGCAATATTTTGTTGATTTAAATCAGTACTGCAGACTATTGTTTCTCCAGCTGCTCAAAAGCATATAACATCAAAAACGTGTTCAATAGCATGGCTCTTACCTGATCTGTTCTTTTCTCTTCTCAACCAGGTCCACCAAAGCCCGGTCGAAGTAGTCCTCGTCGTGGACGTACCCAGCATGCTTTCGCTCTGCAGCCTCCACATTCTGCTTGTGTGTGGGGCTGGAAATGTGGCTGGCATAATCAGTGAGGCTCACCACTGTTACCTTGCACACTCTGCACTCGTGGCCGCAGTCCCTGGGGAGGGAAGGCGAGAGCGGGCGTTCAATCGTTCCTTCAGGCATCGTTCTGATCTAGCCTGATTTAGTTTTCTTGCCTGCAGAGCCGGCGACAAACGTACTCTGGCTCTACTTTCTGTTACTTCAAAGTCAAAATAAAATCAGGAAAGGAGAATACTCAACAATCCTTTTCGTTATTAACAAGTCCGAATTCTCTAGTCGTCACAGATCAGGAGGTAGCTAACTTATAATTTCCTCTTGTTAAAAAAAATCTTTGTCTTCCTGATCTTGTTTTTCCTTTCTTCAGCAGAGCATAGGTGGCAGAGCGAGGGCGGGAGGAGCAGCCAGGCTGGACACTGGTTATGTCCAGCCACCACAACCAGCCATGCAGCACAGCACTGGGACGCGTGGAGGGGAGGGAGGCACGGCGCCCTCAGCCTAGTGCGCTTTCATGATGGTGACCGCTGCGCTCTGAGTCTCTACAGAAGGCGAAGTCTTTATTTGACCTCACACTTGCTTCTGAGAGCCAGGACCCGGCCCCCCCCTGGGCCGGCATGTGTTATTAGAACAGGCCTGAGCATCCGGCTGACCAATCCCAAGCAAAGCCTGTGTAACTGGAGCCTTGTGCAGCTGCTCATAGCCTCCACTTCTAAACCTCTCCCAAGTATGTCACCCCGTGGTTCTGATCGGTGACTTTGTTGGCTCCTTCTCAATTTCTTTTTCAAATCTGTGTCATGGCATGCTGCCATTTCCTGACCTCTCGTGCAGTTGGCAAACTCTGTATCTACGAGATGGGGTTACTTTTTGACACATTATTTCTCACATGCAGCAAATACAATCTGAGCTGGTAGTGCTGAATTCCTTTGCTGCAGTTTGTAAGTCTGCATGAACGTCACAAAGACCTGCATCAAGCTGTGCCCACAACATCAAGCTTCAACCATCCCCTTCCTGGACAGGACGCTGTCTACATCACCGCGCTCCATAACTGTTACTTTCTTTATCAATTCCCAAACTTGGCACTTGCTGCATACTATTCAAAATATATTTTCAAATCTACGTGACCATCACATTTAAAAATCTGCCAATTTGCACATCAATGTTTATATGAAACCGTAGTAACTTAGCAACAACTCAGGCCCTTAATCAGTATTTGCTCCACTCCAGATTCATCTCAGCGACACATACTTTTAGTAATCTACATGGGAGTCACAAGACAGCCAGTTGCCTTCTATCGGTCATGCCTGTTGTTCCGGAGAGATTGTGTCTAAATATATGTGCTACAGTTGAGACAGCTGCACGTATATCCACTTGCCCAATAACTGTGAACACGTGCGCACATGTGCCTCGTGACCCAAATATCTTTGAACTACACTGTAGAAAGAAAGTCAAAGCTTTTGTGTTAACATTACGTTAATTACTGAATAACATGCAATTATAGTCCAAATTCTGATGCTAAATATTGTGAACAAGTATCTGTGAAACGAAACATTTCTATATTACTAATTTCTGCTAAACTCAATGTGAAATTTGGAGTCGTGATATGTAACTACATGATATCTGTGCGTGTTGTATATTCGTAGAGAAAAACGTCACAACAACTCACCGGCCTTTGAGCTTCTCCAGCTCACGGTGGTGCAGCATACTTCTCATGTGTTCATCCATCTCCTGCAGACACACAGAAAAAAGTTAAGTTCTTCTTTTAGGCATTCATCAACTTGGCAATTTCCTGCAGGTTTCCTTGTTTAGTTAGCTGGTGGACTGATGAGGGAACGCACACGTCACAGCAATTTGGTGATTTCTAATTTTCAGATAAACAGCAGGGATGAAATGTTCCTTCATGGGGAGATTCTACAACTTCTTAAGCTAAACAAACCAATTAAAAACCCAATTAGCTAAAACAAATGTCACCATGATGAAAACAGGGCTGTTCTTTTTAGTTGATGAAAAGTCGACATTGGGGAGACAATCAATGATTTCTGCTGGACAGCAATGTGACGAGTGCAAAAGGTATTTAAACATGGGTGTAGCAAACTTATGTTACAGTAGATAAACACAGAACCATAAGATTATTACAACTTGTGAATCTCCGGTGTCAAAGTATCCTGAGCTCCTGAATGTATCAAATGAAATCATACTGTTCTTAGACATTTATATTGTAAATCATGCTTGAGGGTGAATTACCTGCTTGGAGACATGGACTGTTTCACAGAGGATGCACTTTCTGTTTCTCGCCATCTTGAACACAAGCGAGATCTACCATCAACAGAGATAATTTAATAAAGTAAAAGGACTCACAGCTTAAAAAAGGGCAAAGCAATACAGTTCTGTAAAACCATCCTGAATCATGAATACAATATATGTTGTGTGGTGACTGTGTTTCGACCTTAGCAACAACTCATTAAACCAACGCAGTAGAGGGAGCTCAAGGCTGACTTTCTCTTAACCCAGCTATTCAACAACATGCCTCAGTGCCGCCGCCCAAATGCCAGCAGAAGGGTTCAACCTGGACTCCAGTCTAATTCCAGTCTGCTGATAGAGCAACTCTGTGGCCAGCAGGCTGCAGAGCCATGGCAGCATCAGGGGGTGATGTCTATGTCTGGACTTGTTTAATGCTCACGAACAGGGTGGGAAACGCCGGCCACGAGTCAAAGGCTGAAGGTGAAGTTACGCCAGTGGCTGCAGAGAAAAGTGTTCAAGCAATCTGTCTTCTTCAGAAAAGCTTTGGTGTCGTCTAAAACAAAATTATAACAAACTAAAAAAAGAAGAAGAAAGACGTTTTGGGAGTTAGAAAAGAAGATATGAAAGTTTTAGCAAAGTTTTGGTTAAAGTGCAAGATTAAGTAAAATCTATTCATGAAGAGGAAAGAGAGCTGTACGCTGAAAGTAGCTCCAGTAATTTATTTATTTATCTCTGCAATGTTTTTGACCACATAGACCCTCTTCAAGCAGCAACAATGTAACTGACCCTAAACATAATGTCATTAAAGTGTACTTTTTCTAACTCAAACCTGACTGGTAGCAAAGACAAACAGAATACGCATTACAATATAGAAAAACTGGCACTCTAACCTTCCTACAGCCAACATCTGACATGGCTAAGAACAAGTAAGGAGGTGCAATGCCTCACAATATCATCCATATTACCATTTCTCTTCACTCCCAAAGCACCAGAGGGCAGCTATGTAGAATAATTGTAAGATCCAATTCCCTCTGAGCCACTGAATCAGGCAGAATAGTGCAAGCTTTCAAATCAATCTCTACAAACTGATTAATTTACTTATTTACAATTTAGAAAGTGTTGAAATCTCTCCAAGTATCATGCATACACTGAAAGGGACAGTTTTCTTAGTTAATCATACTTGAGAGATCACCACAAAATGTAAGTTAAGGTTCTAAACTGACTGGTATTGGATCAGTCAGTCAGAAAGAGACAATAAAAGCACGTCTTCCCAGAGCATTTGAACAAAAGTGGCTTGTTATGTTAGCATGCTAACAGTTGGCTACTGGTGTAGGGGTTTATCAATACAAGGCGCATAACATTTGAACCTCTAAAGTTTCGATAACAATTAAATCTGACGTTATAACGCAAACAATGTTACAACTCTTACTTAACTGTATTACAGTAAAAAAACAACTTTCTTGTGACTAACTTAGTCAGCTAGCAAAGGGTTGGATTCCTTCATTGTTGTTAGCCTAGCTGTAGCTAGCTTCTCAATTCTACAATTGAGATACTCGTGTCTCTATAATAGAAACATTTTAGACAGTCGAAAAGCAAACAAAACGATCGGCAGACAAACGAACCATGACTCCAAACAGAATTAACGTTAACATGAACTATTTTAAGAACTACAACCTTGTTAGCTAGTAGCAAGCTAGCAACAGGATGCTAGCCAGCGAAACCAGCTAAATGTAGTTAAATGCTTTACTGTTTATAAAAGAGTACGGGAGTACAGTTACGAAATAATGTTTTTATGCATTATAAATAGTGAGACGTGACTATTGGCTACCTTTATGACCTCCAAATGTGTGTGGGACTACTGCAGCTTCTCATCCACCGCTGAAGCTAACAACAACATCCTCCTCATCGCCCCCAAACTGAACTACATCTCAGGATGCGTTCAAGAACATCGCTGTTCAGGAAAACCGCAACAACGGGTTCAGCGGTGGCTAGAAGGTTTAATGTAATTGTGCAGCTTTTATAATTGTCACTCAAGTAACACACGAGAATAGTGAAGTTCACTTTTGGATTAGTTTCATGATGATAATTACCTTGAAATAAAGTCCACATTTAACGTTTCTGCACTCACAAATGTGACTGATTTGTGTTCTTTCCTGGCTGCATGTTAGTTGGACACATTGTTCAACAAAAGCCCAATAATGACTATAAAATAAAATAAAGTTTGTTAAAGTACATGTACATGTTGTCAAATTGGTCCGCTTCAGGTGAGATGAGAGCAAATCACATATTCATATTCACAAACTGTAAAATTCAGGCATAAAAATATATTTTTATTTCCAAAACACAGCGTGTGAAATACAATATTGAACCACAATTACAGTTAAGACATTATTTCAAGTATATTTTAACAACAATAAACACATCGATACATTTCTTACATTAAGTAGTAGTAGGGTTTTGCCAGGTCAGATTTAGCCTAAACACTACAAAAATGAACAGCAGATCACCCTGACAGATGTAGTAGTAGTTTGTGGTAATCCCTTTAGAGTTATCAATATAATTATAATGCTTTGTGACATAAATGTGATCTTGAAAAAGTAGGAAACAAACTAAATAATGTAGAATCCCTTTAGAATAAGATCCTAAAAATGAGAAACAATCCAAAATCCAGCAAGTTTGACCAAAGTTCACATTTTCAGTTTTACACCTGAAACAGTCATGCCTTTAAATATCCTTTAAAAAGCTCTTAAACCATAAGAAAGTAGATAAAGAAATAAAGAAATAATAAGTGTCTCAGCTTTCAGCAACATTTTTTTTTATGTGTACAAAAACTGCATTTCCACAAATGTTTAAATCAGTATTTATAATATATATCCTTTTTTGAAATGCAATAACAAACTAAAATTTTCTGAATTCTTGTCAAATGGACCATTTTCAGAATTGGAAATGGAAATGTTTGGAAGTGGAAATGATTAATCCCACTGTAATATTCAGTTGGAACACATCACCGTCTGTTATGTTATGGGTAAACATACCTTAGCCGTGATAATCCTTATCAATGAAAACAAAATAGTGCAAGTGGTGACCTAAAATAACACAACTGTGCAGAAATAAAATGAAAATCAATCACTTGGTCAATTTGGATCGTGTCCGGTTGTGTCGTCAGTGCCTTTCTGCAAAGCATTTCAGCTTATTGGGTTCAGTTCCCGTGCTTTATTCCTCAGATGTCTCTTGCGCATCCTGATTATCCACTGAATGGTGAGTTTGGCGAAGTTAGCAGCCTTGAAGAGAGCCATGAAGACGCCACAGAGGATGGCCACAGAGCTCCAGGGATTTGCAGTCACTATCTGTTTGGACGTAAGCAAAGTCTGCATTACAGACTGATGAGGACAGATCCGTTTGAAGGTCTAGGGGAAACTTACCAGCCTGATTTCTTGCATGTAAGGATCCCGCCATTCAAAGACAGCAAAGAAGAGCTGATTGGTTGTCTCTGATTCAGGCCTTTTGTCGTTGAATTTCACCACAGCGGACTAGAAGATCCAAGATTAATGATGAAATTAATGCTAAGACTGTTCCACCTGTCCCAGTCACCTCACTCCCACATCCACCAGCTCACTTGTTTCCACTTTCCCTCATCAGCCCTGCAGTATTTAGACCAGCCCTTCTCCACCTGCTCCGTGCCAGATTGTTAGTGTTGCTTATGCTGTTGTTTTCCAGCCATCTGAAGTGGAACCTGCTTTCTACTGACCTGCTCCTGTATTTGGAACCTGTACGTTGTTTCTTGCAACCTGAACCCTTTGCCCTGGAACCTGCATTTGCATCTGCCTTCCTGTAAACGTATGCATGTTCACTTTGTTATGAAATCACCAAACCCTTCCTTTATGCCCGGACTATCTGCATTTGGGTCCCTCCCCCTGTGACAGTAAGTATGTGCACGCTGGTTGGACATGAATACCTCTTGCCGAAACTCCACAGCTTCATTTCTTCTCCCGGACGTCCTCACTAAAGACATCTTGACCCAGGTTCTGAATCCTCCAGAGAAGGTCCACATGGAGTAATTCCTCTCACAGTCCCTCATAAACTCTGATTTATTTGCACTAGAGAGCGAGAAAACACAAGTAAACACTGAAGTCGAATGGCAAACACACATGCTGCTATCAGACTTTGCTTTTTCAATTCAGTTTACTTCACTGATGTTTAAATGACATAAACCCTGAATCGTTCAAGCTGTCAGTGCATCTAAAACGGTATCTGCAAATACGCTACGCCACAGGATCGATACCGTGTTGTTTACCTGTCAGTCAGGTCACTAAACTTGGCAAAAAGCATGTAAGTGATGGCGCTGAAGTCCTCTTCTGTTTCATTTTGACTGAACTGCATGAAGATCAACTCTTTGTTTCTGACATCAGCTGGGCCGCGGACCACCAGAGCTCTTTTCTGTGATGACCAAGTTGAGAATTAGAACAATCTTAGTTCAGAACAAAACATCAAAGTGGGTCACTCCAGTCAAACCTAACTAGTGATAGAAAATGAAACAACAGACACTTTCGACATACATGATTGTTGTGCTGTAATCTATGAAATCACCAGTGTAGTGTTTCTGTGGCTTCACCTCAGATTGATTAGTAAATGGCCCAAAGTAAGTCACTTCTTTAATTACACAGTCTCCTTCTTGAGGCTTGCCAGGGTCCACTAAAGGAGGGATGTAGTCGTGGTAGTGATGTCTGCAGCTCAGCAGCTGAGCTTTGCCGGGGTACAGAGCAATGCCTGTGCAAAGAAAACAACCACAGGAAAACTCACCAATAACAATGAATCATTATCAACTGAGACTTAAATACAGCAGCTAGTTCTTGGCTCTCTATTGTGTCCAACCGCTTTAGACTGATATGACATTTACGATGTTCATCAAACTGCCCCAAAGCTTTCACTGTATGAATTCGTAGCACAACTTAAGATTGTAACACACGCTTTCAAAACATGTTGTAGGTAGCAACAAAACTAAGACTACAAACTACAGGCAAAACAATACAAACTGCAGAACATAACATACAGAAATATATGGTGTTTTTAACCTCATAAATGATTAAGTTTGTTTCATTAAAGTATGTAGAAACTTAGAGAAACATGCCTCTCTGTAATGATGAGCATTCAGACGTTATAACACACCCTCTGGTGGCCATATTGGAAGTTCCTCTACTTGTACAATTTCATCTTCTCAGTATTTATCAAACTGTGACCTGATCATTGTATTACTCAAAGTTCTGATTCATTTACATCTAGGAAATGTTAGCTTGTTAGCTAACCATGGTATCTAGCCAGCTAGCTTTCACTTTTAAACTGCTTTAGGCAGCATAGCCTACTGGAACGTTTTAGCTAACATTAGCCTCTTCACATTGTTTAATCATATTGTTTTAGCAATGAAGTAAGTTGACTTTTGCCAGGTTTAGAGAAAAAAATGATCAAAGATGATTAAAGACAGGACAGCTATAATATATTTTTCTTTGCTTGTGTCTAATTGCAGTGGTGGTGGGAAGTATAAGTACATTTACTAAATCATTTTGATGTACTTCTCTTCAGTATTTCTGCTAATTTAAACATGTAACACATGAGAGACAAATATTGTGCTTTTTAATCAACTGTATTTATCTGACCGCTATAGGGTCTTAAATACACAACATATAATAAGTTAACAAAATATGATGAACATGTTAATGCACCAGAATGAATGATAGTTTTTTTTTTGTTTTTTTAGTTTTACTTGTAATTGAGCATTTTTACGTTGTGTTATTAATACTTTTATTTAAATAAAAGTTCTGAATATTTCCAGTACATTGGCTGCTACCAAGTAACCCAGGCATGGTGCCCAGTTATCCTCCCAAATACCCCACGCTACAGTTTGTGTTACTGTATGACCGACCTGGGGGTGAAAACGAGTCCACCTCTTTGTAGGTGACAGACATCACCGGGTGGTTGAGCTTCTCCAAGAACTCTGAGATGGTCTGGTAGGCCAGAAACACTGCCACCGCAGTCAGCAGCAAGTAGATGAAGATGAGCACCACCGTGAAGAAATTCTTCAGGCAGGCTTTACTGAATCTCACCGACGGACTGCCTTCCCGGATGTCATCCTCTGTGCAGGAGGGAGGTCAGTGTCACTCTCATGGCTCAAGAGATTACTTTTATGGTTGTTTGAAGGGTCAAGTAACTTAATTAAAATGTAATAACTTTGGATACGCAGAAGTGCTATATCGTGTTAAGCTTCTATGACAGCATTTGGACCTGCATGGGACACTAAAACCCAGACTAGTAAAGTTCTCCTGAGCTCAGCAGCTCATTAAAGCACCGTGACCAATTAAAACTGCATGAGCTGGAGATGTTATCCGCCACTGTGGCCCAGAGGCACTCCACTGGTTATTATCACCTTGTGAGATGCTGCCGTTTGGCTCCTCGTCCTCCAGTTCTTCATTGGCATCGTCAAAGAAGCCCGGAGTCTGTGTGTCACCTTCATCTTTGTTGTCATCATCATCATCATTGAACTGAGGGGTTAAGACAAGGACATTTATTATTTAGAACATTATGGATGTGCAATAATGGAGAAAGTACACAAAACCTTAAAAAGTGTCAATAACACAATGGAAAAAACTGCTCTTGCATTAAAAAGTACACTTTTATCAATGAACATGACAAGCAGGAACGTGTGTTTTAGTAAAGGAAGTTCTTGAAACATCTGGTTATGGTTCCCTCACAGGTTCCTTAACCCTAACGACTCCATTAGTTGAGTAATTTAGTTGAGTAAAAGTATAAAATCTCTTAAAAATGGGAACATTTAAGAGCCAGTAGCTAAAAAGGCTACTGAAAAAATAAGGTATCCCAAGAGATTTCCTGGTTTGATAATAACAATAGAATTAACTTTCTTTACTTATTTAAATCTTAAACTGACATTTTGACAAGAAGATTGAATAAATAGTGAATATAAAACCACCAATATTAGGCTACTTGAGGAATAAATTGACTTGTGGATGATTCATTCTTCAAGCTTCAAGCAAAGAGATCACTTAATCTTTCATATAATTGGGTTACATTTTATACAAATACAAAACAAATACAACTACATTTGTACTGCATTGTCTTACAATCAAACATCACTAACACGTAGCTGTAGTACGTCACTTGTACTGTACAGTATTAAAAGTAGTAATACACTAGAGCTTATAAGGTAGCAGACGAAGTGTTTTAACATACATTACATTCAGTCTTTAGGATGTCAACACCTCTACGGTAGCTTCAAGTTTTATTGGGCATTTTAAAATATTATTTTGGAGCAGACATCGTGTTTGGCTTTAAAACAACAAGGTGCAACTTAATTAGTAGCAGGGAGGCTCAAAGAAAGCGTGGACTCAGCTAATTTCACGTTACGTGACGTTTAACCGTCCAGCTGTTGACAGTCACATGACGTCCAGGGAGCTGTGCAGTTTGAGGACCCTTCCCGTGGGGAGGAATTTACATTAACAAACAGTTTGAGGCATTAAAGCATTAAAGACAACATGACTGCACGGACAAACGAGACGCCCAGGAGAGACAAACGTTGTCTTACCTCTTGGTATGACCGGGAGTTGCCTTTACTGAGCATACTCTGCGTTTCTCGCAACACTGCCTCTGCTCTCCTGGGACAACTGTTGCGCTATTTGTGCGACGTCTGAAAACTAGTTTTAATACATAAAAGCTGCATTTTTTAGGATTTTTTCGGTCCGTGTTTAGGTCCCTGTTTTCGGCTCTAAAAGCAGACACACCACAAACCCACGATCAAGGCCCGTCCCATGATAACGAGGCACCTACAGCACGTTCTCCAATAGTAAGCCTTGTGTCCTTGACGTTTCCTTGTTTCCTTTCTCTTTCCCTCAGGTTGTTGCCTAGTGCTGCCTTAAGGTGCTACTCGTAAAAGTCTATATGCTCCAAGCTCAAAGGCCATTTTTCTCTATCAACACTTTAGGAACTGGGGACACTACACGTAAAGTCTCTAAATCCAATTAAACGTATGACATTTATGCACATTTTTGTAAATCTACAAAAATCTTTCTTTTTCTTTATACTTTCACTAGTGGAAGAAGTTGGTACTAATACCACACCGATAGTGAACGTCCTGCATTCAAACCCGTATTTTGGTAAAATTATATTTAATAATTAATAATATATATATTAAGCATTATCGGTGATCTTTAGAGGTGCTGGTAGGTGGATTTTGTTATCTATCGTTGTTAGCTATTTCCCACCGTTTCTAGTCCAGCTAACTACATATTTTAAGCTAACATAACCCTAACTAGCTAGGTACTAGCTACTGTACAAAGTGACTAAGCTAACTTTTCCCGAAGCACATCTTCAGTACAGTTTTACACATTTTGTTTAGTCATTTCCCCTTAGGAGTGATTGTTATTGTCTTTGACTGCCTGTGCACGTCCGGGACGAGGCCCCCAAAAGGGCCCGAGAGTTGGGTCACAGCCCCAGGTAGCCTGCGTTGGTAACAAACAGTCGCTATTGGGTGCCCGACCATTATGTGTCAAATTTCCTATGGCGATGAACGCAGCATTAACTCCCTTGATTCGGCCACAGGGAAGTGGATGGACGAGTTTCCGCGTCAAACTCGTCCAAACAACGACCCTGCCATGGCAACAGCACGAGTCTGTGTCCTGTGTGTTGTCCTTTCTACGACTTTAGCGGAAAACGTTACATTTAAATATAAACCATCCACCAAACCTGTCCGGTTATTCACTGAGGAGGAGCTGCAGAGATACGACGGCAGCGAGGTAAACTGTGTGTAACCCCTGATCCAGTGTGTGTGTGTGTGTGTGTGTGTGTGTGTGTGTGTGTGTCTGTCCATGCAGTGTATGTGATAACGATTTATAGCTCTTTTCCGTTGTTTTTTCCCTTCCCTGTTTTAGGAAGGACAACCTATTTACATGGCAGTTAAAGGAGTGGTGTTTGATGTCACCAAGGGAAAAGGTAAATAAAACCCACCGCTCATCCCCTGGAGATTAAGATATACTGATTTACAAGATTAAAAAACGACTTTGTTGTGCTTTATTCATTCAAATCAAACCGTGAAATGATATAAAAACCACACAAGCTTTCCAGTCCCCCAAAACCAGGTACTCAAAACGAACTCATTCTGATGTTGCATTCATTGCACTCTTTCTAACCGATGTTTTATTTTACCCATTGCAGAGTTTTATGGAAAAGATGCACCATACAACGCCTTGGTGGGTAAGGACTCCAGTCGGGCTGTGGCTAAGATGTCCCTGGATCCAGCAGACCTGACATCAGATACTGTAAGTTTACTGTCAGCACTCTCAAGCTTTTTTTTGTCCTGAAAGCATTAAAACCATAATTTGACTGGACTGCAGGCTTGTGGTTGACACCCATGGGTGGGGAGCTCCGACATCTGACACCTGTGCGGCGACTGTAAAAGAAAATTACATACCATAAGCTACATAATCATACAAAAACTTTAGAGTTTCATATGCACCATATGCACCACACTTGCAGGCTTTTCAGTAATTGTGCACTCCTTTTTTCACACCTGTAGACTTCTGAAAGGAAGAAACAATAAGCACAAAAACAAAAGAAATCTTTTTAGATGGAGAGCCTGAGGCTGGACATGTACAAGCAAATTCCTCCAACACTTTAATCACTAAAGGCCTTAAGCACTGTTGACATTACAGAAATCATTTCCTCTATATTCCACTTCTTACCTATTTACATTTTTCACACCCAGATGCACCTGATTCAGGGAGTAAATAGAGGATCTTTGATATTACAGGATCTCTCGCTTACTGATGTTTTAATAATTATTTTCTACTGCCTTGTTGCAAGTAGTCTATATTATGTTGTAAATACGTCATTTTTTCTCTTGCAAAAGAGATCTTGATCTCAATGAGACTTCTTGAATAAATAAACTAAACAAAACCTCTCCTAGCATTGGTAAAGTGCAGCATGTAGAAACAAGTGCCTCTTCTTGTACTTTTCTGCTTTGGCTTTTTTTGGCTTGAACATTAAAATAAAAGTAAAACGTATTTATATAGCTCAAAATCACAAATGACAACTGTACCTCATATAACAACACATGACACCATCTATTCTTGGATCCTCAATACAGAGAAGGATCCCGTCCACAAGTGCTAACAAAAGTTGTTGTTCTCCGTCTTTACATCCACAGACGGGCCTCACTGAAGAGCAGCTGAAGTCTCTTGATAGTATATTTGAAGGCACGTACAAGGAAAAGTATCCCATTGTGGGTTACACAGCATCACGCATCCTCGCAGAGGACGGAAGCCCCAACAAAGACTTCAAACCCGAGGACCAGCCTCATTTTCAGATCAAAGACGAGTTTTAATCTGCTTCTTTGTAAGATGTAGATGTGAAAAGGTGTGTCTCTTAACTTGACCAGAATCAGAACCTAAATTACTTGATGCTTTATTCTCTATGAGAGCTTTAAGGTGCACCGTCCCCAAGAAACCATCTCAATTACTGTACTTACTTATTGTACCCTTTTTAAACTGCATTATGTTTATGTCTATAATGAATATAAGGCTGTTTTTAAAGATCCCATCCAGACATGTTTTAAGACACATAAAAATACTCTGTTTAAATTAAAGTGACCTTGGTAAAAAAAAAACATTTCTACACCTTCTCCCACATTAAAAAGAGTGGAATCTGAATATGCAGATGCAGAATATGTAGAACATGGCAACATTTGAGAAGCCGGAGCCAACAAATATTTAGCTTTGTTGCTCATTATTGTTAGATTAGATTAGATTTTAGTATAAAATGTCTACAGTCTTCTAATGTCTAATTAAAAACACTGAACACCATCTCTCTGTTAGTGCAGCAACACCGCGTGATCAGAATCAGTCCATTTGTTTTCTACCTGATTTTTGTTTTTGTACGATGACAATTAAAGTCTGTAAATCTCAAACTTCTTCTGTTTGTTTGAGTTGAGTTTTACCACAAGAACGCGCTGCTGTTATCTGGATATGGTGTCTTTATGACAGCCCATGACTCATGTCGCCCCCGAAACAGGCAACAGGAATAGTACGTTCGGGCCTATATAGCCTCGCATACTCCGATCAAAGGTCACAGCAGTTCAGGTGCTGAGACAGGTGATTGTCTTTGAGTGGAGCTGTGCGTCTTGCCCAGCCAGGTGGTGTCAGTGGAGGTGAGTTTGCCTGTTTGTGTGACAGTAACCAAGCTGAACCTCCCACGTCACTGTGAGTGATCTACAGCCCCAGTTCAAAGGACATAAGCCCTGCCCTTGAGTCTGCCTGCGAGAGCGGAGCTGCTTTCTTTATCAGGTGGAGGTCCTGCTGGGAGTCGGCCACTGCAGCCTCGCTCAGCCTGGGAAACACATTCTTCTGCTGGAGCTCACCCACCAACCAGAGCCAAGATGCCCAAAACAGTAAGACTCCTGATTTTTCTTGACAAGATGATTAAATGCGTCACTGAAATGTCTCTTCCTGGTCCAAGTTTGAAAGGGGGATGGTGAGTTTATAGATTCAGCTATAATGGTGGCTGAAGTATTTATACCTACATATATATGTATATGGGTATAATACATATAAATGCAAGTATATAAATACCTGAAGAAAGACCATTGAGCAAAAAGCAAATTAAAGGGTCAATCATTTATATTGTGATCTTTTTGTTTCTGTGTTCAAGCTTGTGAGTTATTTCCAAGAGGCACATATCCTTCTTGGGATTTACTCATTAACCAAATGTAGAGTTTGACCCATGCTGCACACATTCCTGGCAGAAGAAAAACGCTACTAAAATGCTTTTTCATGGCTGGAGCTGGGCCGCATGTTGTCCGTGAGGCCGTGCAGAACTGATAAGAATCATGCAAACTAACTTTTGATGATGGAGTGATTTTGTAAATGTCAAGAGTGACTTTCACCAGCAACTCATGACCCAACGGTTTAACTGTGTTATCCTCCCTCTTTGATTTTGCGAGCAATAATCAATGTTCTACCCAAAACAATAGGAGCCCTTGTGTTTTATTTGCTGTAAGTCCTAAATGCCCTCAGGTAGAGTAACTTAAGTACTCAGCATCAGTATCTGGAGGGAACCTGATAAGGCCAGCCTCTACGTTATGATTGCAGCTCTGCTCATATTGACACTCAAGGGGAGAAAGCCTCTCTTAAGAGGTCGTGCTGACGTCGGCCCCCGTTTGACTGACGTTGAGCCAACATGAAATCAAACACATTTTTGAGTCATGTTAGCAGATGTTGCTTGTGCTGTTCTAGAAAATGCTGAAAACGTGATTTAGGAGATAAATTCTGGAGCAGTTAAACAGGAAAGTTAAGAGTTTTGCAGATTCCAAAAAGGAGAAACCACATATAAACAGATCAAAAACCCCTCCAACGTTCAGTACAGCAACACACTGATTGATTGTACTGAATTGCTGCTTGTATAATGATGATTTTCACAGTCAATGATTTGAGAAATGGTTGGGCCGTGGTAGCTAGCAGGAAGGATCTTATGCATGTGAATATGGAAAGTGGAAGCATGTTAAAGGTTTCATGGAAGGTAAATGGATGTTCTAGTTGCCCAAGTTTCAGTGGGTTTATCTTTATGACACCCGGGTGTGTGCTATAGTGTAACTTCATAAAAATGATTGTGTAACAGCTACAAGCCCAGCCTGGCCCGCGGGCCGGGGTCATGCAGGTGCCGTGTGTTTGTCGTGCTTTTTGGAGGATTTTGAGAGTAACCCTCTTTTCTTTTTCTTCTGTGAAAATACTTGAAAGTCAGATTCAGGTGCCAGTTTTATTGCTTTTGCTATAAAAGACCTTCCTAACGATGTTAAAGTCTGAAGGAAACTTGGCAAGCAGAGGGTATTTTGATATTTTAATCTGCGTATGTGCAACCTTGTGGCACCTCGCAAGGGTAGTTCAAAGTCTAATGAGATAGTGAGCAATTATGGTTTATGAACAATCGACACACAGCTCCACATTAAAGGCATGTTTCACTCAACTGACTGTATTATTTATGTTTTCTCCACATGAAAAAAAGTTGTGTTTCATAATGTGACCGTCAAAAGCAAATGTGCCCAAATTAAGAAGCAACATTTCTACAAAATAAAAAATGTATGAGAAATGCAGGAATGATGGATTCAGATTTATATCAGAAAAAACTGCTATATGATGTCTACAAACAGAAAATCTTTAATTACCTTTTTTGCTGCAGGTCAACGTTCGCGTCACCACCATGGACGCGGAGCTGGAGTTTTCCTTCCACCCCAACACCACTGGGAAGCAGCTCTTCGACCAGGTCTGTATGTTACAGTATGAAAAGCACTTGGACGGTTCACACAGATTTATAGGATCATCATTGTCCGGGACCTCAGGAACTCCAGCGTCAGTGGTTTCACCTGATAAAGTTCTGTTCATGTCCCACCACTTTACTGGTCATGTATTCAGCTGTTACTTAAGTAAAATAGCAAAGCAACAGTGTAAAAATAATTCATTAAAAGCAGAATTCATTCAAAATCTTACAGAAGTATTATTAGCAATATTAATCAAATGTAACTGCATTATATGCTGTTTAATCCACAACAATGTGTGTTTTTATAAGCTTATATGTTTTTGAATGTTAAATCTTCATCAGCAAAGAAAGTAGCTGTCAAATAATACTAATAATACTAATCTTTATTTAGAGAGCACTTTTAAAATCCACGTTACAAAGGGCTTCACAAACACAGCTAAGTCATACAACCTAGAAAACATTTAAAGGAAATAAAAGACTAAAAGTTCAAAGAAAAATGAAAACACATAAAGTTCAGGTAACGCTCTCTGACAAAAGTATGTTTTACAAAGGGACTTGAAGGAGATCACTGACTACTTCAATGTAGTGGAATAAAAAGTATAATATCTCCCTCTGAAATGTAGTGGTGCAAGTATAAAGTAGTATAAAATAAAATAAAGTTTAGGTACTTAAAAATAGTTACTTTCCACCACTAGTGCTATTTAACCCAAAGTAGTAGCACTCCCCAGCCATTTCCTAACACTCCCATTATTTGAAATATTTATTGATTATACGTTATTTAAATAAATAAAACATCCTCTTGTATCAAACCGCAGTTGAAACAAGTAAAACAAATTGTATTTTCTCTGTAAAAAAGTGTTCAGCACAATTGTGCAGATAATTCCACGTTTCTGTTGTTAAACGCAGTCTAAGTCATGTTTTTAATGCTTTGACACGATGCTTTCGTGTCCCTTCAGCACCCAACAGCGTGACGCCTCTTTGCCTGGTGTATAATTACCTAAACCTTTGTACTTGACAGGAAGGCAGCTCCGTGTTAGGAAGATTATTGACCACCTCAGCTCCTGTCGTGGTTGATCAATAAGTGACACTGATGCACATGATTCACAGTCTTATAATCCCAATCCTGCCCTGTGCTGTAAATCACCTCCTGTCGTTTTCTTCTGAGTATTATGTGTGATGGATGGTGAAGAGGAAGAGGAGGTGGAGACGCTCTCTCTCTGTGTGGTCTCAGGTTGCCCGGACCATCGGGCTGCGGGAGATGTGGTACTTTGGGCTGCAGTTTGTCGACGCCAAAGGATTCGTCACGTGGCTGAACTCTGAAAAGAAGGTAAATCTGTGCCGCGGTGCTGTTCTTCTTCTTCATCGTCCGGCCCCGTTAAACTTCACATGAAGCTACTTTACTCACCCTGTTCACTGTGCTCTACTGCTGCTCCACAATCGCTTCTTTTAAATCGCTTCTTAAAACCCGTTTTATAGACTTTTATGTGAGGTTGTATTTTTATTGCCTTTATTGTCTGTATTATGTTTGTATTTATTTATAATTAATGTGTTCTTGCTTTTGTCTTACTGTTATACTGTTACATTGCTTTCTCAGTGTCCTGCTTTTGCTTTGTGCCGTATAAATAAAGCTTTTATTATTATTATCATTAATCTATCCTGCTCTTGTTAACTGTGCCATATTCTACTTCACTCTATTGTACTTATACTTCCCCTTTAACTTTATCTTATTGGCTTCTCACTGGACTCAAAATATTTTAATGTAAGATAATGAACTTTATCTCACTTTGTTCGTTTACTGTTCTGCTCTGATGCCTTCTACGTAACTGCAGAGCTTCCCAGACATTTTTGTTCCTCCACAGCCTTGAAACTGGATAAAAAAGTGCACATTGTTACCTTTCTGTCTTCACACAAGACACATGATCCTGGAATAGTTCACTGTTTTCAGTAGGTCTGGTCCTGTTTGTGCTAAAACCCCTCGGAGTGGCAGAAGCTGGCATTTCAGCCTTTTAAAATGTTTTATGACTTCTTTTCACAAAGAATCAAACGCAGCATGTGATGTTCAGGCGCTGTAAGTTATTAGGATGTGTGTCCTGTGCAGTCAGCTTGTCGTAGCTGCTAGTTTACAGGTTATTGTGAAAGTAGACATCCTATTTGTGTCTTTCTTTTCCCCCTGAACACAAATATGTGGATATACATACAGTATATACTTTAGCTACTCCGCAGTCTTTCACAGGACCTCCTGGCAACTTCTGCAAGTACCCATGGTTGGGAAGAGATTCTTTCTATCTCACTGCATCTTGGCTCCTACTGTACTAAATACTACTCTAAATATTCTAATATAAGTTGACAAACTTTCCTATATATCTGTACTCTATTCTATCCTGCTTTCCTCTACTTATCTGTACCATGTATCTTTCTTGTCTACTATACCTTGCTGTACTCTTTTCTCATATCTGCTCTGCTCCGCTCAGGTGATGTCCCAGGATGTGAAGAGGGAGACTCCCCTACAGTTCAAGCTGAGGACCAAGTTTTACCCCGAGGATGTGGCCGAGGAGCTGATCCAGAACGTCACTCGGAGGCTTTTCTTCCTGCAGGTGAAGGAGGACATCCTGGGAGAGGATGTCTACTGCCCTCCGGAGTCCGCTGTGCTGCTGGCCTCTTACGCCGTCCAGGCCAAGTATGGAGACTTCGACAAGTCGGCGCACAAGACGGGTTACCTGTCCTCCGAGCGCCTGCTGCCCAAGAGGTGAGTGTGGGTGCCGGTGGTCGTTTCTCTGGTATTTCACTTTCTGCACTGCACAGTTCAATCCCTGCAAGTGCAACGTACGCAGAGGCATAGCCTGACACCCAGGTCAACAAAGACACACAGAAGAAAGACAATCACACAGCTAAAACCCCAAAGGCCTTCAAAACCTTCATATGTTAGATTCATTCTTGTGTCAGTGCTTAAACAAGGCACTGACTTAGAACTGGCCCCGGGCGCTGCACAGTGGCTGCACGCTGTCCCTACAGGCATCAATAAAGGTCAACTTAACTTAACTCGTTTGAATTAAACAGCACTAAAACCTTTTCTGGACTGAAAACCAGTCTAATTGAAAAGAGCTGTGATATTCTGATAAGAAAGAAGACGAGTGTATCAAGAAAAGTGACTTTCCATAAAGTGGAAAATAAAGAAACCAGAAACCCTCCGTGACTCAATCATGAACCCGTGTCCTCTTACATGCTCACAATTGGCAACAGAAGATACAGCAGGATATGAAAGATACGACAATGCAGCATGTGTTTGAGTTCGCTCTGTGGGTATACACAGACTGTTTACATTTTCACCAGCGGGCTGCTGATAACTCATCTCTCTCCCCTCAGAGTGCTGGAGCAACACAAGCTGACCAAGGAGCAGTGGGAGGAGAGGATCCAGGTTTGGCACGAGGAGCACAGATCGATGCTGAAGTGAGTGATGAATGCTCGAAAGTAAATCTCCTCCTGACAAACGCGTGTCGTCATTTTAAAGCAAGACCATGTGACTTTTTAAAGAAGAAACACGCGTTTACTCACATGAACACACTCTGTGGTGTCATATAACTGCTGACTTAACGCCTCGTTATTTGTCATTTGTTTGAGTTCATCTCAAAAGTAAAATTACACAGTTTAGCATGACATCATCCTGTAAGTGCCCCTTGTGGCCAAACAGGCTGCTGACACATAAAAGTCAAATCATCCAGCTGCACCTCCATGTTTGTGCTTACAGCCCACGTTCGATAACATTTTACAGAATCCAACATTCATTTTAAAAGTCTTTTAAATACAATATACATTGCATGTATTGCACCAGATAGAGCTAAATGTTCATTTTCATCTGCAGTCCCTGCAAAAAAGCAATAAGTGACGTGCAGGATGATGCAGATTTAACAATAACAGACAATTTGATGAATTAACACATTGCAAGTGGAAATTCAGGCTCAAATCTACTTACTGAACGTGAATCCCTTGATGAACCTTTTTAGGTTTAGCTTCAGACATTCGTTAATATCTAATAAGTTATATTTAACAACTAAAGTTCAAAGACGGTAAGAGAACAAAATCTAAATTTCCCAGACGTATTAAGTGCTATTTACCGAAATGACTTCATACAATACATTTGCTGCAAATTGCACTTTGCAAGAAAAATTATAAGATAAGTTGAAAGCTTCAATAATACATTTGATAACAAATTAGTGTATTTTAACCAACTTGAAAGCAGATCTAACTGGAGCCAACCCTACGTATTTAAACTCAAAGTTTAAACTTAGTTTCTGAGGTGTAGTTTAACTGAATGGGAAATCACGTCATAAACTGTGAGATTATTGACGTTCGCGCAGTTCGTGTCTCTGTGTGTTTCCATCTGTCTGCCGTCTGAACGTCTGTTTGACCTGAACAGGGAAGAGGCCATGATTGAGTACCTGAAGATTGCTCAGGACCTGGAAATGTACGGCGTCAACTACTTTGAGATCAAGAACAAGAAGGGCACGGACCTCTGGCTGGGAGTCGACGCTCTGGGACTGAACATCTATGAGAAGCAGGACAGGTGAGCCAGTGCAGCTGTGACTGGTTGTGCAGTGCAGCACTTACTTACTTGTGAAGCGTGTTTTGGTTTGATGGCACACAGTTGCAGACGGGAGGGCAACACACGAGCAATCATCGACCTCTGCTACCTTCCCTTCCAGCCTAGTTTTAAACAACATGTTTGATCGCGTGGCTGTTGTTTTGAAGAGGTCATTGACCTAATTCTCTCGATTCTGCTGCAACAGGAACATGCAAGGTCTCACTGCTCTGATTCCGCACGTGTCTGAATGTGTTGCTGGATTTGTCTGATCAGCCCCGTTTCTCCGTCCTCCAGGCTGTCCCCAAAGATCGGATTCCCCTGGAGCGAAATTAGAAACATTTCTTTCAATGACAAGAAATTCATCATCAAGCCCATAGATAAGAAATCTAATGTAAGTATTTTGTGTTCCTCAGTTGCATCGTAAGTGTATGTAAATGTGTAAAGATGGTACAGGTGTTTAAAATCTTATTATAAATGCAGATACAAAGACGTTGGCAGAGTGACTAGAATGTAACATTTGTGCAAAGACAGCAGATGAAGACCCATTTGGCTTTAATAATGTAGATAAATAAAAACTTGCAAATGCCTGCAGTTATTTCAAATACCTTCCTCTTTTGTAATCATAACTTTGATATAAAGGAAATTAATCATAAACTTTGAGGAGGCTTCTTTCTCAAAGAAATTTTGATAAAAAAATGTTCTTTGGAGGTTTAGTTTTTTTTTTTTATGTATGCAAAAGAAACCTGTCCCCGACATTGATGTTTTTCTTTTTGGTTTTCTTCTCCAAGGATTTCATATTCTACGCCCCACGACTGCGAGTCAACAAGCGCATCCTGCAGCTGTGCATGGGCAACCACGAGCTGTACATGCGTCGCCGCAAGACCGACACCATCGAGGTTCAGCAGATGAAGGCTCAGGCCAAAGAGGAGAGGCTGCAGAAGAAGATGGAGAGGTACGGGAATAAAGCTGAATACTAATTTGGCCTCGGACTGACTGACATTAGGAGTTCACTTCGGGCCGTGAATCAGTTGTGTGATCAGTCATTTGTTGGTGTGTTCTGCAGGGATCAGCTGGAGGGCGAGAAGAAGAGGAGGGAGGCCATCGAGAGAGAGAAGGAGAACATGGAGAGAGAAAAGCAGGAGCTGATGATGAAACTTCAGCAGTTTGAAGAAACAACCAAGAGAGCAGAGAGAGGTGAGACACTTCACCTAACTCTGACTGGTCATTACATGTGACGCTACAGAAGAAACAACATAAGTTATTCAACAGTATCATTTATTCAGTTATATTATAGCTTTCAAACGTAAACACATAACATGGCTTTACTGCCCTCTTCTGTTTGTTTGCTTGAAATACTATCACATTAACAGTGCAATTAACACTTTGTTTGTGTAATTGTGGCAGATTTTTGCAGAAAATGTAATCGTGTGTTTTCATAAAACATGTGAGAATGCGGCTTCCTGCTCTAGAAAATGGCTTCAACGTGCATTCAGCAGACAAAGAAAATGTTCCTTCTGCCAACGGGCAGCAAGATGGACTGATTTGGGAAATGCATTGAGTCAGTGTTTCCCAACCCTAATGGGTGCATAACAATCTAAAATAGTCCCAGATAATTAAAGGGGGAAATATTTTGGTTTTCCAGACTTTTTGCTAAATGTTTGACTTTTCTTTCTCGTGAAATACTGCATATTTGACCTTGTTAGGGCTCTAAAATTAATTTAAATTTAACAACCAGTGAAGGAAAGAAAACTGTTATGCAAATGCATTATTTCACAGGTTTATAATAATAATAAAGCACCAGAATGCAGCAAAAATCAGAGTAGTTCATTTTCCCCTGTGTTTCACTGACTTTGTCCTGTAGAGCTTCAGGAGCAGCTGGACAGAGCCATGAGGCTGGAGGAGGAGAGGAGGAGGGTGGAGCAGGAGGCGGCCCGGCTGGAGGCTGAGAGGATGGAGGCCATAATAGCCAAGGAGGAGCTGGCCAGGCAAGCTGAGGACCAGATAAAGAGCCAGGAGCAGCTGGTGAGTACACGGTGTAAGAAGCACTCGAATCCTTCACGTGAGGAAAAAGTCGTGATAGAGAAACACTCATTACAATCAAAGCTTCTACATTCAGGGTAAGCACATGAGCTGCTGTAATACATCCCTGTTCTTGCTTTTACATTAAATTTCTCTTACAGCTTGAGAAAATTAGGTTTTTCACTTTAAAACTCTTTAGAAAATGTCGGATATTCATGACATTGAGCTAAAACAAGGCTATTTTAGCTCATCGAAAGTTAAATGTGAAATCTAAATTTGTAAAATCAATGGAAACGACAGCGTTCAGGTAAATGCACTGGAATTAAAAAGTACAACATTTATTTATTCACTTCACATTTAAACAATATTAAATACATGGTGAATTCCAGCCCCTTCAGTTCTTTTGTCCCGTCCATTCATAAACCGACACCGTGCCCAGATAATTGAGGTTGCCGAGGTGACCAGGTGTCTATTCTTGGGTTTTTTTGACGACACGCTTTGTGCCTCCTCCCACAGGCTGCAGAGCTGGTCGAGTACAGCTCCAAGATCGCTGTGCTGGAGGAGGCCAAGAGAGTCAAGGAGGAAGAGGCTGAGTCATGGCACAGCAAGGTGAGTTTCCAACACGCGGTTAAAGGATGCCCGGGAGGCTTGAAGTCACGGGGATTACCTGGAAAACGTCAAAACACACCATTTCCTACGATCACCTGTACAATCTGCACGTTCTTTCTTTATAATGTGTGTTTTATCACTTGTGTTAAGTACAAAAAAGATTACTTTATATTCCTATTTACCAGCTAACTGAGGTATATTTAACACCGGAGCAACTTTATTTTAAGTCCCCCTGTTTAGCATTTGTAAGCAGTTTATAAAGACTTCTTACATTGTTTATACCAGTTGTAGTAGTTGTACGCAGACATAAACAACTATAATTTGCATGCTGGTAATAAATGACAAAACACAGTTGTAATAGATCAAATAAATAAAAAATATGTCTTCATAGCAGACAAATATATGTGTTATAACATGTGGATAATCCAAAACTTACAAATATATCAACTTCATCAAATATACTGAACTGCTTCTTGTGCTACATGCTGCTTATAAACCTTTTATTAAATGTCTGTATACAGCTAATAAGTGTTACTGTGTAGAGATCAACACATATCTCCAGGAACTTATTTTATGTGACAACTTACCATCCAGCTAATTAATACATGAATACTGACCACCCATGAATAAAAGCAAAATCCCTTTTAATCGCATGTTGTAATGGTAGAAAATATATATCTGCATCAATGATCCAATAAAGCTTAGACTCCTTGAATAAATGAGCCATTTTGTTTATAGGAGTGAATCTAGCCAGCATGCATGAGTGGAAAGACAAAGACGTGTCCAAGTCGTAAAAGTGTCAAAAGCATAATTAAGACCTGAGATCAGAGTCCAGCTCTGCCTGCTAGTTTCATTAGTCCATAAACTGGTCACAGTTATCCTGATACTTCACAAATGTCCACACGTATGTATGTGTGTTATCAGCAAATCAAACTTTATCATCTGACCAGGGGCAGCAGAGGAAAATGATCTTCTGTTGATCACTGAGCCCCGTCAGGTAAAGTAACCCTGTCCTCTCCGTCCCAGGCTAAAGAAGTGGAGGAGAATCTGATCAAGACCAAGGAGGAGCTGCACAACGTGATGAGCTCCACTTATGCAGCTCCACCTGCCGCTCCTCCTTCCTCCCACTCCTCCTCCTCCTCCTCCTCTTCCTCGGACAGCGAGAGCGACCACGAGCACAGCGAAGAGAACAGCACCTACAGCGCCGAGCTGCAGACGCAGGGCATCAACGACCACCACGAGGAGGAGGAGCGACTCACCGAGGCCGAGAAGAACGTGCGCCTGCAGAAACAGCTGAAGGTGAGTTCAGGGGCTTCAGCATACTGCTTTACCCCAGTTCAGCTGAAGTGTGACAAATACCTGCTCCTATTTGAATACACAGTAAAACTCATATTACACACGTTTGCATTGGATTTAATTGGATTTGGGGAAGTTAAAAGTACTTGTTACTGATCACAGAATAATCTTTCAACAGTCCACCCCCCAAAACAGAGGACATTTATTTAAATTTTTTCCTAGAAGGAAAATTAAAAAACATTTTCAGTGCTGAGAGTTTGGATCAAGGAGTTATGATGATATTTGAGGAGCAGATTGGTCAGGATGCACACAGAGCTGCACTAATGAAGCCTGGTTTATAAGATTCCCTCCAGGCATGTTTGGACATAAAAAAATACTTTGAATACAAATGTGTGCCTGATTTGGTTTTGCCCCCCAAAAAGTTAAATGACCTCGTTTAAAACATCCCCACAATTCCACCTGCTCCTTCTCCCTCATGCAAATCTATGAATATGCAAATATACAGACACAAGATGCCTCCTACTTCACTGAAAAGTCAATTTTCTGCATAAGAATATGTGTTTCCACATCACAAGTCACTAACTGATGAAGTAGTTCAAGTGAATGATGGCACTCTGGAAGTCTTGTTATCTACCGAACATCAGTGAGAATATCTAAACTTGGACATTTTAAATTGCAAAGTGGATTTATTGTCTGTGAGGAGCGGTTTAATAACCGTAGTTTCTTTCCTCCACAGGACCTGAGCTCAGAGCTGGAAAAAGCCCGAGACGACAACATGAAGACTCAGAACGATATGCTCCACGCCGAGAACGTCCGAGTTGGCCGTGACAAGTACAAGACCCTGCGTCAGATCCGTCAGGGCAACACCAAGCAGAGGGTTGATGAGTTTGAGGCCTTGTAGAAACCTCAGAGACGTCAGGATCCCTCACTCCCAAATACCTCATGAAGGCCCAGATCAGCAATGGTTTTAATTCAAGTGTGATGTAATTGCAGCCACACCCGATTTCAAAGACCCAGAAAAGCACCGAGCTGATCTGTGTAAAAGTACCTGCATCATTTGCTCCAAAGCACTGTTTTGTTTTGGGTTTTTTTTTCTTTGTAGCACTCAAACATTTCCAATGTGCTGTTTTGTCCCATTAAAACATTAAAACATGGCAGAAAGCTAGTGTGTTCCTGATTTACTGTATGTGAGGACAAAACCGCATCCTACATTTCCCATAATGCAACTCAACAGACCGAACCTGCCCCCAACTTTCAAACCCCAGACTTCCACTTTGTAACGCAGACTTTGTGTTTAAGAGAAAGATGAAGTTAAAACCCAAACCCAGATTTTTTTTAAATAAATAAATAACCCTGATGATGTCATAGTGATGTCATCAGTTTTTTTTTTTTACTTTTGAAAGCTCCTCCAGAGCCACAGTAGATAATATAGAGTGACCTTTAACCTGTTCACAACCCAATAATGTTCCCAACACACACACAAAGAAATATTGTATAATTTCTTCTCTTAATGCATTCACAAAATCCTTAGCAATCAAAACTGATTAAAATATATTATTATGTCTATACCTTTGTGCAGCTTTACATTGACAGTAACAGCTGTTCTGTTTCATATCTCATACAAAGTGTCCTCTTCCGTTCCAGATACTAAATATATAATAAAACTATATGATTCTTTTTTTTTAAACAAACATACTGTGTTTTCTGTGTGACAGCGTGACAGGAGTTGTGTTTGAGCTGAAGAATCCTGCAGCCTGCTCACCCTGAAAAGGATGTGGCTTTTAAATATTTACTCAAGGAAAAGGATGGTTATCATTGGTTATCATTAGGTTGCTAGACAACTTGCGAAGCCAGTAGAGCTACGTCTGTTTAAATAGCCGCTGGGTAAATATCGTATCTGTGAATGAACACATGAATAATACCATAATGTCATATTTGAAAACGTTACGGACTACTTGTTAGTAGCTGAACCACCTCTGTTGATGAGATGTGCCGGAGAGAAGACAAACAGGGAGGAAAGCTGTGCGCGCGTAAAAATCTCCGGGAAGGTGAGCGCTTGATTTGACTACTCCAACAAGCCGCCTCTGACAGTCTGTGGGATTGCCCTGTGTTTCTTTTCTGCAGAATCTAAATATAAGTCGGTGACAAATAGTCCAAATACAGAAGCAACCCAACTGTGATGTGGGGGTGGTGCTGAGAGAACAGCTCCGTCTCCAAAGTCCCCCCTCTGTTGGATCCGGAGTGCGCCAGGAGAAGGTCGCAGCAGCTCCCACCCGCACGTTGAGGATTCTTTCCCCCCCTTTATGATCATGAAGAGACAAAACGCCAGGACTCTCGCCCTCATCATCAGCATCCTCACCTACCTGGTGGTCGGAGCGGCCGTCTTCGAGACCCTGGAGTCGAAACAGGAGAAGAGTCACAAGAGGAAGCTCGACGCCAGAAAGTACGAACTCATGCGCAAATACAACTTGACCAAAGAGAACTTCGAGGAGCTGGAGCACGTCGTGTTACAGCTCAAACCTCACAAAGCAGGCGTCCAGTGGAAATTTGCTGGCTCCTTTTACTTCGCCATCACTGTGATTACGACAATAGGTGAGCAGATGCTTCATTAACACATTAAAAGGGTGTAGGTAAAGCCACTTCACTGAAAGATGCTCAGTGCAGGGCCGTAGCCAGGGATTTACAGACCCCATGTCTGTGCCTCTCAGAGAGCCACAGAAACCAGCGTCTGATGTTCCCAAAGAATGATCTCTGACAGGTTAACGAACAGCTACAGCTGCCCTGGAAGCATTTCTTTATTCTGTTTGCTGCAGATTTCTCAAGATGTGTGTTTTCTAACCCAAACAAAGATACCTGGAAACTAAATGTACAACTTAAACCACATGTATAGAATTTTACTATCACTTATATTTGTCCATATTAACATTAAACATTGTGTCACCTCAAAGTTTAAATGAGACATTTGAATAAAACTCTTCTTTTAAAAACAACAAATACAAAAAGGCCATTTCCTTTATACCAGTGATGGAAGAAGTATTCACATCTTTAAGCAGGTAAGAGTAGAAATACTCTGTTACAAGTAAAAGTATAAAATATTAGCATCAAAATATACTCAAAAGTAAAAGCACTTGTCATGCAGAACGGCCCATTTCAGAATAATGTATATTATATATATATATTATATTTGTTATCATTTTAATGATGCAACTGCAGAGGTGGAGGTAATTTCTTCCCCTTATCTTGTATTAACTTATAAAAACACATCGTATTTTATTTATTGGTTATATATTGTATTATTAATCTGAATCTAAAAGTATGCGTGATTTATCAGAAATGCATAATATTGAAATTACGTTTATTTTGAATTTGGATTTTGTGGCATGTCTGGTGTCTCATGTTTTGTCTGTGATTCATTGTTTTTACTGCCTTTATTTGCAAGGACACCTTTAAAACAACATTATTAGAATAACTCTCTCTCAATGAGGCTTTCCTGGTTAAATAAATGTCTCTTCTTTTTCTTTCTTCCTTTTAGGCTTAAAAACAGTCAAATCTAAGAATACTGAGTCAAGAAAATATCAGATGAACCTTAAAAACACCAGGTGTAATTTGTGTGTAATTGTAAAATGAACATGAACATGAAAACACCTTCTCAAGTCGTTAAAAGCAGCACATTACAGAAACAACAGGCACATGTCAGTGTCTGTCATCATGATTAGGCCACTTCAGGGTAATTTAGGTGAAGGAAGTGCTGGCTCTCTGATTTATTTCCAGTGTTTACAATGTCTTTGCTGACACAGCGTGGGAGTTATAAATAAATAGCTGTTAATTCACAACACTGAAGTCGAGCTCAGTAGTGTGACTGGGTTTTCCATTAATGGGAGGATTTAGTGGGAGTGTGTGTTGGTTTACCGTGGATTTAAATTAAGCAGCAACATTAAATCATTATTTTATTATAGGAGCTTGATGTCAGACTGCCTCACCGCGACACAAACTGAATCCCATCTTCTTATAGCATGTAACGCCTTGTGCGCAGTGTCGGAGGTGTGAAACTGTCACGTCTTCTCATTCAGGTTACGGCCATGCGGCGCCCAGCTCCGACTCAGGGAAAGTGTTCTGCATGTTCTACGCCCTCCTGGGGATCCCGCTCACCCTGGTCATGTTCCAGAGCCTGGGTGAGCGGATCAACACGTTCGTCAGGTACCTGCTGCACCAAGCCAAGAAGTGCCTGGGAATGCGTCAGACTGAGGTCTCCATGGCGAACATGGTGACGGTGGGCTTCTTCTCTTGCATGAGCACCCTCTGCGTGGGGGCCGTGGCGTTCTCCCACAGCGAGGGATGGAGCTTCCTCCACGCCTTTTACTACTGCTTCATCACGCTCACCACTATCGGTTTTGGGGACTACGTGGCTCTGCAGAGGGACGACGCCCTGCAGAATGACCCTCGGTATGTGGCGTTCTGCTTTGTCTACATCCTGACGGGCCTGACGGTGATCGGAGCGTTTCTAAACCTGGTGGTGCTCCGCTTCCTGACCATGAACACTGAGGACGAGCGGAGGGACGCCAAGCAGAGGGCCTTGATGTCCGTCAGTAAGCCCAGAGGAGAGGTGGCTCGCCTAATACCAATTTCAGCCTCAACCTCTTCCACGCCTGTAGCGGACGACAACACAAAGGCTAAAGATTTAAAAGGTGTCTACACAGAGGTGCTGCATTTCCAGACTATATGCTCCTGCTTGTGGTACCGGAGCAAGGAGAAGCTGCAGGGCTCCACTCCCACTATGATCCCTCAGGAGCTGACGTTCTCAGATGCCTACTTGCAGCAGAACAGTAACTGTCCTCACTACATGGAACCTGGATCAACAGGCTGTGTTTGCAGTCCACGTCAGTGTTCGAGCATAAGCTCCATAACAACGGGCCTACACATTCTCTCTCCGTTCAGGGTGTTTAAGAGACGCAGCTCCGTCTAGCCTTTCAATACAGCACAACGTGTCTATACTGCCAAGTGGACAACACATACTTGGCAGTCCTCACAGCAAAGACATGACTGCAAGTATATATTTGTGGTGCTATAATCCCAGTTAACCAACAGTAGGACATGCAAAAAGGGGAAAGCACACAACGTACTGTAAACAGCAAAGTCTTACTCAAATATGTATATTGAGAAAGCACTGCTCGCAGTGTTTTGACTTGAGGCCTCATTCGGTGTGCTATGACAAATCGCGTAGGAAGTCATCTGGGTCACTACACTTGAACACTTGAACACGCTGCAGTACATGTGGTGCATGCACAACGTGTAGGTGACAGAACAGGTGCTGCGGGAGGAGGTTCAGGTCGGGTCACCTGAGCAACGGCACAATAAAATAGCTGAAACCTCTTAGACAACAGCTCTGCAGTAAAGTGTTTTTGTTCATAATCTCAGAGGTGCTGATTCAGCTCAGGGGTTACTGCTTAAAGTTGTAGTTCTTAGTGTGGTTTTCCTGTGTTAGGCATATATCTTGAAGACGTTTTAGATATTTCCCATCGCAGTCCGCAGCACCAATTCAAACAACTTTGTCCGCTCATAAAAGTTGACTTGTGCTGCCCTCAAAACGTATCCAAACAAATCGTGATTGTCAGAGTTTTATCAAAGCGGCCACACACTGAAAACTCGACGTGACTCATTCCCAGTGTAGCTGCCTCTGTTATTGTGATTTTCAGTGCTCTTCAGTCTCTCCAAATTGCTGGTGCATCAATCACAAACGCTGTGACTGAAATTATGTAACGTCCGACGTAAGTGGAGAAGTTCAAAATATCACGATGACGTATCCCAAACACAGTATAACAAGTGTAGACACTCACGGGCACTGACTGAAACACACTCAGCAGTACACTGCTTTAAAAATGACCATCAGGCTAAATCAACAGCTTTGACAGCCTCAACAACAAACAAACACAGCTTTAGCATACATTAGCTTTACCAACCAGGTCTTCACTGCAGGGTTACTGCATTGTGAGGTGTTTCCATTACTTTGTCCACCCTGTGTAGCTGATGGCTGGTTACATTAGTGGCCATTTGGCACTGCTGGGTCCAGAAGTCAGTCCAGAGCAGGTGCTGGTCGGCTTCATGTGATGCTTTTATCAGAGTAGACACACACCAAACATCCAGGTACTTGTGAGGTACAGTTTATCTATTAAAGCAATAGTTCAACATTTTGGGAAATACACTTTTCCCTGTCTTGTTGCCAAGACGATATCAGTATCACTGTCATGTCTGTATGTTAAGCTTTAGTTTAGCTTAGAATAACCACTGGAAGCAGGGAAAACAGCTCTCATGGTAAGTTCCCTAAATACTTCTACCAACACTTCCAAAAAGTGTTTGTGTAAAGGAATAGTTCATTTTGTTGGGAAATTCTGTCGTGTTTGAATGTTAAATATGAAGCTAAAGACGAGTAAGATGTTAAGATTGATGCTTCTCTGACTTTGTATGATAAATATGTACCTTGTTAGCTGGTTACCTGGAGCCAGCCAGCAACCGGATAGTTTAGCTTAGCATTAACACTGGACCGACACCTAACCTGGCTCTGTCAGAAGGTAAACAAATGTGTTTACTAGCACCTCTAAAGCTCAGTAATTAACATGTTGTATCTTGTTTGTTTAAGTTAAGTTGTTTAAGTGTAAAAACAACAGGTTGTGATTTTACACAGGGTTACGTGTGGACTATTTCTTCAGTGAACACAAGACTCCAGGATGTTAATGCGCCAGGCCAACACATAATCCGGCACATAACCTCGGATTAAATAAACCAGATATATCTTGTTAATTAGTGAGCTTTTGAGGTGCTGGTAGATGTATCATGTTAACTTTGGACAGAGCTAGGCTAGCTGTTTTACCATGTTTCCAGACTATTACTAAGCTAAAGCTAACTGGCTCCAGATTCATATTTAGCATATAGATATGAGAGTGATATGTATGTTCTCATCTAATTCTTAAGAATGAAACAAAAAGAAGAGCAGAGACGCAGAAGTGCTGGGTGGTGGATAGACTGTTGTTTGTCAAGAGAAAGTTCTAGCCTGAAACTCCTCTTAAAACCAGATTTCTGTTTGTGTTGCTAATTTAAGATATGCTAACATATGTTAATTTGTGAGCTTTAGCGGAGCTGGATCTTTCGACAGAGCCAAGCTAGCTGTTTCCCCCCATGCTTCCAGTCTTTATGCTAAGCTAGGCTAACCTAGCTTCCTGGCTGCAGCACCATGAGTGGTTTCAAATTTCTCCTCTATCTCTTCCCCTTAATTGTTGAAATATTCTCTTAAAGCTGTCAGTCCCTCTGACTGTTAGCATACCATTGAAACGTCTTCACATTTTGTTCCCTGTAAAATGAAATGATAATTCTCAAAATAAGTGACAGATTAGACCAGTCGTTCCCAAACTTTTTTTTGCAGCGCCCTCCGTTTGGATATAAAATGATTACATTATTATAAGTACATGTTTGAGATGTGAATCTACTATAATTCTCTCCACTCAGAAGGACCACAAAGTTTCACAGAAGTCACACCAGTCAATCAGATATGAAGTGTGTGGAGCTGTCACCGTCACATCTGGATCAATCTGGAGATGCAAACTATTTTTAGCAGCAGTGTGTGGGGGAGGGCACTTTTCTGTGTTTGGACAATGGATAGTACGATGGTTGTAAATCACAGACAATTATGCCACAATAGACTCTCTAATTGAAGGACAATGGAGGGACATCCACCCTCAGATAGTCCTGATAGTTCTGGATCTATTTAGGGGTTGGGGTGTATGTTTTCTGTAGGCGACATGATGTGACATCACGTTGGAGTGGAGCAAGTTTGAATGACTTTATATACAGATTGGTAGTGAAGTCCAGCGGTTCTATGCATGAGGGTCGAGCCCACTAAAAAGAGTCAGGATAAATCTTGAGATGATTCATGGGGTACCTTAAGAGTGTACCTTAAAACTGTACTCAAGTACAGTGCTTGATAAAATGTACTTAGTTACGTTCCACCACTGTCACCAACTGAAGAAACAGTACATGAGTCAGGATGATGGGTATGTGGGCACTGGAAAATGAATTAAAAGATTTTATTTAGAAATCACGCTTGAAATAGATTGAACATCACAGATTGATGATGACTTTCTGTAGGCTGAAAATACAACCCATGGGTCAAACAAAGGACAAAAAAAAACAAGTGCCAAAAATTACCTGCAAATACTTTCTGGTGTCTATTGAGAGACTGTAACTTACTGAAATACACAAGTAATATTTGCACAAAATAATGGAAGACAATGGATGATTATGATGCTTTCTGCTTTGCACTTGCTTTTAACAATAAGTGACTCATAAAACAACAGCCTACTGTATATTTAAGTACTGTATTAGTTTTAAACTATATCTTGTTGCACAAGCATAAAACAGGGTTCTCTGTTTTTTGCTTGGGAAATAAAATGTTTTTTTTTAAAACAAAGTAGTACTTGAAATAACTGTAAGAACATTTTTATCCTAACTTGCCAAGGGATGTGTGCACAGTTGAAACTATTACAAGATAATCTATTTAAAAACAATATTGTACTATTTTGCCCGAGTATAGAACAGCCATAGAAAACATTAAAAACTTGGATATTTTATCCAAAGACTGTTTTTGAGTTTTACTGTTGTTTTACCGGATGTCTTGTGACCACCTTAAATTATTTATAATTTACAGAGAATATTTCTGAAATGAATGTCTGTATGCAATGTAAGTAAAGTATAAGATGTAGTCATGTGATGTTACCATCTCCATGCTGTTTCTCAACATGTGCTGTGTGAGAAAAGCCTGCTGAATGTATAGAAATGACCGTTTGGTCCAGATGGTTTCCCCCTGGGAATTCTGACTGAAGTCCAGTTCCGGACAACCTACAGCAGGTTAGTCACGAGCGGGAAAGTATGGCGGCGTATCATTTTGTCATCATTTGTGGCAGTATGTATATTTGTTAAATTCAAATCCTCATCATCGTGTGGTACAGCAAGCAGGGAGTGGACAAAATAACAGAAACCCTTCACACTACGACAGCAAATACTGTTATGGAAAACAGAACCGCTAATAATACAATATATTTCCCAGAAAGATCAGTGTCATTTGGTTCTAATTATAAAATAATTTAATGGAAATCAGTTTAGTCAGTGCATATATATGTCAAAATGTCAAAGTTGTAAATGAAGAATAAAAGTTTACGATAAAGAAAATATATTAATGGAGATTTTCTTTTAGTTTTCTTTGAACACCAATTAGCAATATGTATAAGCTTTAAATGAGATCTTAAATCACAATGTTTAATGCGTGAGTTTCAAAAGGTACAAAAAGACCAGACACTGGTTGCTTCAATTGCTGCTACCTCATTAGCAAATTATTATAACATGCCAAACACAGGAACACTGTATTAGCAAAGAACAGCGGTCACAATAAACCACTGAGCTGAATCCACACCGTCCAAAGTGAACATTATTAATCTTAAACAAATTAATATTTACTACAGGTTTACTGTATTCCTTTGTAATTGTGTTTCTGCTTTTTTGTCCACCCCTGTATAACATGTTTGTCCTTCCTTTTTTTAACTTTGATTTCAGACGTTCTTAGTAATGCACAGTTTTTGGACACCACACGTGCACTTGTCATCGCTGGAATAACTTCACTTACTAGTTATTAAAGGCCAGTTAGTGTCTTAGATGCTCAGTCCAAAAGAACAAAATACTATATGTAGAAGATAGAAGGGAACCAGTGCTTTATATGACTCTATTTGAAAGTAGCACATCAATGATGCAGGAAACAGTATCAATAAAGTGAATAATGAGCCCGAGATCAGGGGGAAAATAGTCCTATGAAGCTATAAATGTATTAAACCACAAATCAAGTTAGTTGCTGAGAATAGAGCAATTAGGACTGTATATCGTTATCAAAATGTACCACTGCAACATCAAACCAGCTTGTAAGACCTGGCCCGGTGCCTGTGAATCTGTCTTCAGCCATTAGATGTGCACAGAAAAGCAACAGAAGGAGTATCCATTCGACAAATCCCTGTATTGACCCCCTGTGGTTGGAGCATCTGCTGTTTTCTACTTTGGCCATAGACCTGAGTATCTATGTCAAAGACAGAAATAGTTCCACTGAGAAGGTCAACTATGGCATTACGTCACTTGGTTTCTTCTCCGTTTTTAGAAACATTTGGGCAGGTTCAAACTGAAGGTGTCTGTCACATAATTATGTCAATTTCAACTGAGTGTTAAAGTGTACGTATGTTAAAGTGTGTAGCCTATGCTACACAGATATTTTATTCTTTTCCATTATATTTGATATATTTGACCAAATTCCACATAATTAATACAAATGAATGTATGAAGTCCATTAAGTTCAAAGTCTGACAGTTTGACATTTTCTTGCTTGCACTCTCATGCCCTTACACTAAATATGAAGCCACAGCTAGTAGCCAGTTACCTTAGCTTAGCACAAAGAGGGAAACAGCTAGCCTGGTTACCAGGTGACTTCTGCCAACCAGCACCTCTAAAGATCACTAAACAATTAAGAATCTGTGTTAAAAACAGTGTAAAAACCTCAATTTGATGTTTTAGAGGGAGCGTGCTGGACTATTTCTTTTGGCCTGGCTAGCTGTTTCCCCCTGCTTCCAGTCTTTATGCTAAGCTAAGCTAACCAGCAACTGGCTGTAACTTCATATTGAACGGACAGGCGTGTGGTCTTCTCATCTAACTCTCACCAAAATGGACAAATTACTGTTTTCCTCAAAATGTTTTAGGTTTTTAGGTTTGAGTTAATTGAAGGCATAAAGAAGAAGGAGTAGAAGGAGCAGAATGGTTTGTTAGTTCAGTTTGGTGCGTTGTTCTTATCAATTCAGTTTGATCAATTAAGTTACCATAGCCCGAGATTAGCTGACCTCTTTTATGGACCCAATTGTGTTGCATATTTTGTAATATTTAATATTAGGGTGAGGAAGAAGAAAAATAGGCCTATTGGCAGCATCAAACAGAAGCCCGGAAGCGAGTTTCATATGACCGAGCGTCATTGAACGTTACACGTGGGGTCTCCTGTCTCTTTAATGAAAGTTCAATGTCCAAGAAAAGTCTTAGGCTCCAAAATGGACATGAGGGAGCTGGCTGTGAATGCGTTGGCCCAGAATAAGAAAGCCGCTCTTCTGATCGGCGGAGCTGGCATTGCTGTTCTGGGAATTGGTCTTGGATATAAATACCTGCGAAAGCCAGAAAAAGTTGTGCGTGTGGGCGTAGTGTCGCAGCTCCTCATTCACCCGCTGAAGTCTGGAAAAGCGGTGTCTGTGGCTCTCGCAGAATGCCAGAAAATCGGCCTGAAGTTTGGAGAACTGCAGGATCGGTGAGTGTTGAGCACAAACGACGGACACGTGTCGTGTTCAGAGTGCGACTGAACACCTGTCAGGTGTTTACTGACCCGTCCAGACTAAAACAACTGACTCGACTAAAGTTAACACAACACAAACATGATTTACCTGCACTGGTCGTTATTGAGCAGTGGTAGTTACTGATGTAGCCTACTGTACTCATGGGGACATATTGTACTTTTTACTTCAGTACACTTATTATACCTGTAGTCTCTGGAGTCTTTGAACTACCCAGCAGTTTATAAAATAGTCAGAATGACTCCCAACTTAATCAGCTTCATCAAAATGCAGCTTACATTTGAAATCATCAATAACAATCCACTAATGTAGCCACAGAAGTCCAAAAACTGAATCTCATCATTTTAACTCCAAATCACATCATTTTAATTTATTACGAACATTTATATATTTTTATATATTCAATGGAATAAGTAGAGCCATCCATAATAGCTTTTAGTTACACACTGTCTGTTGGATTGAGAGCCATTTTGCCTCCCTCCGAGTGTTCATCTAGTTTAATTCACTCAGGGACACAAAATGGCACAAATAAAAGCAACTTGCTTTTACAAATTTTACACTCATTTGCTTAATTTGGGTTTGGAGAGTGATTTTTCTTCACGTTGTCTCAATATTAAGCTTATTTATGAACTTTAGTGGAGGCTTTCATTGAGACTTGGTCATGAAGACGGGTCTACAACCTTGCAGGCTTTTCAGAGGGAATTGTCCATATTTCATTCAATTATCCAAACACTCATAACACTAACATGAGAAAATACAGGGGGGGGGGTTGAAATCACATGACTTCATGAAAATCTATACATTTCTATATTGCTAGTGCAGTCCTTTACAGAAACATGTTCATGATTCCCAGATCAATCTTTAATCTGGGATAAAAATAAAATGTGACTTAAATCTGGGATTTATAGATGAGTCAGCAGCACTGCTGTATCCATGGCAACATGTGACGTCATCAGTCCTGTCTTGTTTTCTTTGATTCCCTCTCCTGTAACTTTGCTTCACATCAATGAGAGCTCATTCTGCAGCTTTAGTACCCGAATTAAAGTAGGGATGCCAAATGGTGCCGATGAGGAGGGACGACAGCTCTGTTTGTTTTGATTGCAGACACTGGCTGGTGATCACAGAAGACGGTCACATGGTGACGGGCAGACAGCAGCCTCGGCTGGTGTTGGTGGCTCTGACATGTGAGGGAGGTCATGTTTGTCTGAACGGCCCAAACATGGAGGAGCTGCGATTCCCCGTCAAACAGTCCGACAACCTCATCGTCGACTGCAGGTTTTACAGCAGGCTTTCACTTTGGCACAACAGTGTTCTGTGACTGAAATGGTGTTTATTTAACTTGTTTTATTAAGATTACAAATATGGAAGAACTTTGACGACAAAAGATTGGAGAGAGATACACGTCTACTTTTTTTTTTTAACAGTAACTACTTGTGTGTAGTTTGATTTAAAGATTTAACTTAGGCAGAAAACAGCCCCACTAAAGTCCTCACAGTTTAAGGTGGCATCTTCAAATGTCTTGTCTTGTCCTACCAACAGTCAAAAAACTCCCAAATATACAGTTTAAAATCATATAAAACAGAGAAAAGAAGGAAATTCTCACATGTCAGAAGCCTGAATCAGTAAAAGTTAGATATTATTGACAATACTTGTTTCTAATGGTTAATACATTTGTCTTTTGCATTATTAACTTTTGTTCCAACTCTTTTTTTCAGACTTGTGCTGAAAGTGCTTCTTGTTTTTTGTGCTGCAGAGTGTTTGGAGCGGACATCCAGGGACGGGACTGCGGCGACGAAGCGTCTCGCTGGCTCACTCACTATCTGGGCGAAGAGAAAACCTTTCGCTTGGTGCACTTTGAACCCCAGATGAGCGCTAGAAGGTGTGTGGAGATCGAGCCTCTTTTCCCACAGAATGAGGTAAACAAGATGTACTGGACTCTGTGTTGCATTTCATTTTAAGGCTCTAACTGTATGCCTTCACTTAAGATGAATATCTTTCTCCTTTATGTCAGCTTTAATTCTCTCTTAATTGAAACACTAAAACGTTAAACTAACTAAATAACTATCAAATCAATAAAATCAAAACCAGATTTGTCTTTTTTTGGTTGACTTTTAGCTGTTTAGTGTCCAAATCTTACCAGAAACAACCTGTTCCGTACAGGAGAGAGGAATTTCCATTTGTGATTGAGTTCATGTTGTTTACCCATTTATCCAGAAGGTGGCCTACCCAGATGTGGCACCTGTGATGCTGCTGTCCGAGTCCTCTGTCAAGGATCTGAGCAACAAGCTAGAGAAGGATGTCATGGTGGAGCGTTTCCGCCCAAGCATCGTCATAAGTGACTGCAAAGCATTTGATGAGGTGCGTTGTTCAGCGTTTGCCAACAAGAAGCGCATCTGTATGTTTATTTTCCCTGCTGATTCCTCTGTTCGGCTACAAGATTAGAAATCTTGGTTACATAAATTAAGAAAAACATATGATTCAGTCATGTAAAGATTAGATTTGAACCACAAAAGGTCTTCAAAATAACAGATCCTATGTGTCTCTACACTTCAGCCCGTGAGGTTTTGTTTTTCCCTCCTGTTTGGAAAAATGATCATTTGGTCCTTTACTTCTGACTAATGCTTCGCCCTTTTCAGTGTGAGCAGCGTGGACTAAATTTATCTCCAACTCATAAACCCAACTGCTTTGCTTTTTCAGGATTCGTGGGAAGAGATCCAGATTGGCAGCGTGAGACTGCAGCGTGTAATGTCATGTGGACGGTAACACAGTTGATGCTTCACACAGATTCTGATCAGAGACAGAATCTCTTCATTTACCAACAAGAATGAATGTTTGGGGTTTGATTGTGGATTTATAAAATGCATGAATTGTCTTTGTAACCGTAGAGATTTGGGGTTAACGGGAAGGATGCAGACTCACCTGTAACCTTTTGTTGTTTCCAGATGCCTTTTCACCACAGTTGACCCTGAAACCGGTATAATCACCAGAAAAGAGCCTCTGGAAACCCTGAAAAGGTAACGTTTTACCTCAATATTACTGAATGTTGATATTTTACATTTTGGTGGTAATTAGTGTTCTAGATTGGTTGGGTTTATTTGATTGAATTGGGGCTAAAAAGAGGTTTTGAGAGTTTCTCCAATTATGCCTACACTGTTAGTCAGTTGTCCCTTTGTCCAGTCTGCCTCAACAAACTTCAACTCCACCTGATGACTCAAGTGACATCACTTTGATCCTATTTCATGGCGCTCCTGCTGGAGCCACAAAAGACATTTGCTGCAGTACTCCCCGTGACCTGTAAAACGACTTTGATGCGTACAGTCAGTTGAGTTCCCCTTTAATGTTACTATATTCAAGATATATTCAAGTTAACCCGGGTTTATGTATAGATTTTTATATATCTTACTTTTCTTTTTGCACCCTTGTTCAGCCACAGGACATATCAAATATCAAATCCAGATGCAACTTGAGTCAAAGCTGCCTGTGTGTTATTTGAACAACTTATCAGCATCGGTTGCGTCCCACTTTAACCTGGAACCTGATTATTATTTCATGTATACAAATGTTGGACGGACAAAAAATAAATCCTTTCCAAATTAAAGCTAAAAATCTGGCTTCTTTTATGATTTGACCTTTTTAATATCCGTAAAATCTGGCAACCCTGGTGTTAATATGAGTTAGCATGATTTCTTTCTTATAGATTCATATGTAGCTTTATTGAGTTTTGTATTATGTTTCTATCTAGACTGTTAGTTTTTCTAATTTATCTATAATTACAAACAGTTTCCCCCTTTTTAAAAGTTGAGAAGTCTAATGTTAAGAACAATTCTTTCACAGCTATCGTCTGTGCAAACCATCCGAGAAGCACATCTACAAAGCGTCTCCGTTGTTTGGACAGCTGCACACTGTGAAGCAGACGGGGATCCTGCAGGTCGGCGACGTCGTGTACAAGATCAGCCGTTGATAGAGGAACTCGGAGGGAAAAACATGCCGACAAACATGTAGTCACTTTTCTTTTAAAAGAAGGAAGCAATCTTTGTTATTGGCACTATCACTGTATAATCACTGTTAGTCCACACCAAAGAAAGCACTTAAGTAGATTTCATGTACATAAATAATAAACACTAAAATTGCAAATAGCACAAATCTATCAAAACATATCACAGTTTTTGAAATGGTGCTCTGGTTCACAGAGAGGCCAACCCACCAACTATTTTTGTAGTGGATTGTATTAGTTGTCATGTCACATGGCTGCATCTACTGTTTGTCAAAGGGGCTGATGGCGTCTGAATTAAACACATTTCTAACAACTACACATTGAGTTCTCTAAATCCTGAAAGTATATTCTGCTGTTGATGAGAGAAATGAAACTGAAGTAACACTTTACTTTTGCGTAATTCTTCCTGGAATAAACAGGGCAGAGAAACACTGCTGGGCAGCAACAACCTCTGGGATTAAAACATAGCAGAACATTTGGGATGTTACCTCTCAGTTTTTTTCATATGCATACGCAGGCCAGGGCTTCAAATGCCTCCCCTACATCTTCGAAAGCATCCCAGACGGGAGGTTTGATGACTGATATCCGATTCTTTTAATGATGATTTTTTTATTATTACGTAACAACAAAGCTGACATTGCTTCTGTAAAACCGATAAACTTTTACCAGCAGAGGGTCAGTGACACTGTCGGTGGTATTTGGTCCGGACTGAATCATCTGATGGAAACAAAGATCAAACCTGTGACCTTTCGAGTTAACGGCTAATCTGTGCTTCCCTGTCAGCGCTGTAGACCAGTAAGTGAGTAAGACACGATTCCTAGTAACTCGACTTGATTTTTGGTCTCTTTAAACCAACATTTCTTAGAGTGCAGTGAGTGCGAACACTTGGTCCCAGTTTTAGTTATTTACATTGAGTATACGTGTTTTCATTTAACCATAAAACTTCCTCTAAAGAGGAGGAAGATGCATCTGGATACTTCTATAGGAACTGATCTCTTTGCTACTAAGATTTCAGTTCATTTCAGCTTTTAAACAACCTGTACATTTGTATATTGCAGCAGTGACCATCGCTTGCACTTATTAAAAGAAAATCAGCATGATGCAAATAAATAAAAAATATATTGTGTGTTGCTGCACGTCCTTTTACTGACAAAAAACAGGACATTTTTTTAACATGAACACGATTGATGGTGGAGCCTGATTTGTTTATAGGTTTTCTCTTAAATTATTCCAACATTTCATAAAAATTCCTCCGTGGTTTTCTTAGAAAATGTTTCTAATGCCAGTTTGCACCATAATCCCTTATATAGTTACTGTTTTCTTTACCCCTAAATGAAATCAGAACTAAACAGACCGATCATCGTTTCAACACTGAGAGTAAGTTGTGAAATGATGTGACATTTCTCACAAAGATGAGAGGTCTTCACTAGTGTGGATGTTAAAGCAAGAGCACTTAAAGTGGATCTGTATCTCCTATGCATGAGTAATACAATAATATAAATGTAAGTGTTGGGCTTATAATACTGTGAGTGATCAAGATAGAAGATGTGTTTACTGTAAAACAAGACAGAGTCTCTGTGAGGCTGTACTTTCTGTAGGCACAGTGGTTCCATTAGCATGCTGATGGCACCACTATTAGCATGCTGAGGTATAATGTTTACCATGTTCACCATCTTAGTTTAGCGTGTTAGCATGCTAACGTTTGCTAATTTGTGCTAAACACAAAGTACTACTGAGGCGGGTGGGATTGTCATTAGTTTTGCAGGTATTTGCTCACAAAGTATTGGACATTTTGAAATGTTGCCACTAAATGAAAAGTCAGGGTCACCAAAATCATTAGGATACATCGTCTGGGGACCACGAATGTGGCAATCCATTCAGTAGATGTTAAAGTATTTCACTAGATAAGCAAATAGGTGATACAATAATGTCAGTGTGATGATGTGATGTGATGAAGATTTATGGGGTTAAAAGCAAAATGTATCTAACATTCAAATTCAGGCACTTATTTCTCGTATCATGTCAACTTTATTGCAAGGAATTCAACAAAAACGACAAAACACTTAAACATGCAAATGTCCGCTTTACAAGGGGAGAAACTCATCATGTTGTGTGTCGTCTCACAAGACAGCAAAGCTCCTTGTTAGGTGAAAAGGGCCATGGTTCTTACACTTCAAAGGGTCACCCCTCCAGCGAAAGAGCCGCAGGTAATGACCAACAGAGCTAATAGGAGCAATTGTACAACAGGAAAAGAGACACGTCCCAACATTTCTCCAGCATCCTCAACAAATGGGTACTACACGGCAAACACTGTGTTCTTTGGGAAGATTCAAAGGTCTGTGAAGCCGAGCTGTGTTTTCTAAATTGGTGACCTTTTAGCATGAATGCATAATTATGTAAGTCTGTAATTTGTAGGGGTCCAGGGTTCAAAGAACTTTGCACTGCACCATATAGAGGACACATGGTAGACTTACATTACATCTGAGTGCAACCCGTTTTATTTTCAGACCTGCAAATCTAGACCCACCATCACTTTAAATTACTCTTTTGCTTCTTTTCCTAATTGGTATATAATTTACATTTCATACTGCATTTGCAGGAGGTGGTTTGGGTGAGGGGTTGTGGTAGGTTCTTGTAGGGCCCAGACTAGGATTACATTAGTTGTCCAGAGGAGTACAAATAAATACATGATGTGTATAAATTAACACATACATTGTCCGGACAGAGAACAAGCAGGAATAAAATGTGACTGTGAAGGAGCGCTGATGATGGCACAAACACATTAGGTTTGGCAAGGGAACATGTATTGTTTATGAATATGTGACTGCTGTTCTCCTTTGTGTTTCAGCAGTAGCATTTTATTTTATGCTAATCTTCATTGAGGTTTAATAGTTTTTATTCTCATGCCATGCCATGTCATGTTGTTCTATGGTAAATTAAATGTCATGTTATGTTGTGTTATGTTATGTTATGGTAAGTGTATATCATGTCTTGTTAGGTCTGATACTGTATGTCCTGGCACGGTATGATACATTACTGCTATGTCATGGTTTTGTGTGGTATGTAAGTTTATGTCATGTTGTGTCATGTTTGTTTCGGTATATTAGGTGTTACAACAGCAGCCCAGTTAGTAGTTTACTGGGGGGCGTATACCTTTAGGTATATCTGTCATAGTATGTCATGTCATGTTACAAAATATTATGATGTGATATGTCATACAAGTTATGCCATGTTCCAATAAATGGTGTGACTTTGGTTGTTTCAAATGTTTATGTTGAATGTTGAATACGTTATCATGACTTGTCATGTGACAAGACACATGACATGGTACATAACTGTCAAAGTATAGGGTGGTATGTTTGTGTCAGGTCATACTATGGTATGTTTGTTATGTCATGTTACGATACAAGGTAGTACTTGACAGGAGGGTGTACATCCTATGGTAATCTTTCAATCACCAGAATCCAATCAGCAAGGGTTAAAAAATGATTTACAAAATTCCAAATTAATAAAATACATAATAGGTCTCAAGATTGGCCGCAGAGAAAACGCTAAATTGTGAGATTCGTGTAACCTCAGTTACACAACGGCACGCCGCAGTCAGGACGGCTTTACATTTACAGCAGTCGTTATGCAAACCACAGTCACAGTGGTTTCAGTTATGATCAGTTTAATTACAGAGAGCCTCTGAGACACACACACACACGCACGTTCTAATGTTTATTTTTAACACTTGCATGTGCTGTAAAATTAGAGGAATTAAACAACACTGCACTTTGGTAAAGTTATTTTTACCTCCCGCTCCTTCTTTTGCTGCTTATTTCTACTTCAAACCGATGTGATATGTTTTAAATACAGACAGGGTGGTGATTAAGTTGGACCAACGACTTAGTGACGGTCCAAAATAAAAGTGAAAAGAAACTGTCATTGCATGCATAATAAACAGTTGTGTGCTTTGTACTTTAAAGGATTAGTTAAACATTTGAGCAAATATGCTTCATTTTATTGCTGAGCATTAGATGAGAAGATTGATACCACTCATGTCTGTACAATAAATATAAAGCTGCCACCATCAGCCAGTTAGCTTAACTTAGCGGAACAGCTAGCCTGGCTCTGGAGCTGTACCAAATCAGGCAAGCTGTGTCCAGTTTCCATTTTAGGTTTTTGTCTGTATACAAAACAATGGAGATAAAGTTTCCTTCTTTTTCTAGTCTTAATGCTAAGCTAAGCTAAGCTAATAAGCTGCTGGGGGTAGCTTCATTTAAACCTAAAAGACACAAAAGTGCAGGAAATCAAAAAAGCTAAAACTATTCCTTAAAACGTGATTGTTTGACAAACACAAATATACAAAATAATGACTAAATGTTAAATCATGTTTTAAAGTGCTTTGGCCTCTTTTGCTCGCTTGCTCTTTAGTGGAAGTTTGTTCTGCATTGTTCTGTTTGTTTTCACGTTAAAGTTTGTCTTAGTTTTATTCACGAAGGCATGATATTCTTTTGCAGGTTGTTTCAGCTTGGTTTTCTCGTGTGTGATTTGCTTTTGTGCACCTTTCGTCAGGGGAATCTTCTTTGTGTGGATTGTTTTATCCTTCAGGCTGTTGTGGGTTTGTAGAGTGTTACTTTTTACATCAGCTGTGGCAGTTTGATTGGTCTTTGGTGTGAGTTTGTTACCGACAGGCTTTATCACAGTGGCCTTTTTTGATTGTTCCTCGGATTTTGGTTTGAAAGTATTCTTCTTCATTTGTGCGTTAGCTGCCTGCTTGTTCAGCACTTTGTTGTCCCTCCATGGTCTCAGCTTATTTTTCTTCCTCGCTGTCTCGACACGTTTCTTCCACCCGGGCTTCACGGCAGTGCTCTTCGTCGTCACGCTGGCTGCAGACGGTGTAGGTTTGACCTGGCTGCTCTTCACTGGTGGTTTGGTGGTGAGTTTGAATTTTCTCGGTGGTGGTCTCGTAGGTTTTTCATTCATGTCCAACACGGTCACTGAAATGGCACAGATGTCAGTAAGTACCTATTTTTACGTTTTACTCGTTCAACTCGGAAGCCACATATGTTGGATTTTATAAGGCTGGATTGAATATTTGGCTCTGAAAACAGGCCTAAATGTTTGAAATGCTTTCCTCTTTTGTCTCTTTCTTTTTTAAGTATGTTTGATGTAAAATGGGACACTGCTTTTTATAGTTTTATATATGACCTCAATGCGATTATACAATTTAGCAACATACAGACACGGAGAAAAAAAGCAAGTTCTGCTCAGGACAAACATACTAAACTGAAAGTGGGCAATTTGTTGGCTTGCCAGAACAGATGTGTTCTTAGGGGGAGGTTACTGTTCTTCTTACAGTAACCTCTTACATCAATTTAATTGACTTGATAATACGTTGTGTGTATGTTGTTCATATTTAATGCGCCTTGATTGAAGCAAAACTATGTTCTACTCTGAAAAATGAAAAACACTATGGACATATTTCATTTTAAGGTACAATTTCAGAGGCACCACATTGTCAGACAAAAATTTCCCTTTTAAATGACTTTTTCAACGAGTCTGGTATGTGCACATTATAAAAATGGTACCAACTCAAAGGTAAACTGAGGTGACTTACGTTCTCTGGGCACAAAAGGAACCTTTTTCCCTTTCACTTTGACAGGCAGCGGCTTCTGCTTACATTTCCCTGGAGGAGCTCTCCTACAAAAGTTAAAGGTGAAGCAGTAAAGTTAAAATTGGGTAATCTTTATTCATTTCACATTTATTCAGATTTTTCACAAATCTGGACGAAAGATGTTGTAGAGCTTTTTCCCATGCCTTGAAAGTTCTTGAAAGTATAACTGACAACAACACCATTAAATGCATTGTTTTGCTGAGTCTGTTGCGTGTCCAAGCTATTACACGTTCAATTAAGTAACCGTAACCCTATACAAGCACGGAACATAAGGTTAATAGCTCTGCAGCCTAATGTCTAATGTCTAATGTTATCAGATTAAGATTGTTTCTGTGGCTTTCGCAGTCTTTTAATAGGATTTCAACATACTGTGAGTCACACTTAAGCTGGCAATGGTGCTCTCAGTCACCAGTTAGGGGAAAGGACTCCTTTCAAGTTCATTTGGCTGCAGGGGTTTATTCTTTTATTCTTCTATGATTTAGGAGAAATACAGTTTGAGACATGTGTGCATTTGTGTAAAAAAAAAGGATCATCATTGTTAAATAGCTCCAACAGAAGTACTGGAGTAGAAGGAAGTTGATAACTACAAATGTAGCTGTTTTCAAGTTACATCAGTTACATTAAAATTTGACATCTTGAATATGTATGCGCTTGAATTACTCCTCATGTTAGCAGTTTGGTGCATCAGAGCCTATAGAGATCTAAATACCAACATATCCAACTTACCGAAATGTATGATAACTATATGGAGAAAATGACTCAATGAAGATGATTCAAAGACATGTTTTAATGTAAGCTGAGTCTGATACTGCACCTGGAGGGGTCCATGAACTTGAAGACCGTTCCAAACGGAGACATGGCACTCGGGTACGCTGTAGCCAGAAAATACAGTTCCCCTAAAAGACAGAAACAGCTCATGAGTACTGTTCAATTGGTGCAAAACTAAACGATGTGGGAGACTGAATGAACGTTACCTGCTTCATCTTCGGCGAACGAGAGGATGAACTTGTGGTGATGATTGATGAGTCCAGGAAAAGAGCACGTCTTTGTGTCACCCATACAAACACTCCTCTCCTTCCAGTTTCCTGTTGTCTTATCTTCCTCCAACGCTATGATTCGACTGCAAGATTGACAGGAATCACTTATATTGTTATAACAACCCAACGTGGGCTCATCAATATATTTAAGGCAGGAATTAATAGTTAATATCTGTCAGTATGTTGTGGTGAGGATATAGTATCTAGAAACCACAGCTTAAACCAAGACTTGAAACCAATACTTAACTATCAATTACTGCAAGTACAGCTCTCGCCAAAGAGGAAATTCCATCACTTCAAATATAAAAGGAATAGTTTGGGAAATACGCTTATTCACTTTCATGCTGAGATTTAGATGAGAAGCTTGAACCTGCATAAAGACTGGAAACAGCTATATTAATTTGTTTTCACACAGACAAAAACCAAAGTGTAAAAATGACAAGTTGTGGATTTAATGATGTTTTAATTGGCTTTAGCTTTTTAAACTTTGGATTAAAACCAGGCTAGCTGTTTTCCCTGCATCCCACTCTTTCTCTCTAACACTCAGCACAAAAGCAAAAATGGCAATTTTGTAAAATCTCAAACTTTTTCTTTAAATAAATTATAAAGTATAGCAGTGATGGCATAAACATCAGGATGATCCTGATTACTAGTGAATTCAAATGCTTTTTATATTTGTAAAACAGTACGTCAAATCTCAAGTCTGAAAGTTTGAAATTAAGTTTATTTGTCTAAAAACATATGTCCCCAAAAATACTTATAATGCGGTTAAAGATCAGTGGATCGATACAGATGCCAGACCCAAAGTCAAATGTTGTCTTATCATCCTGAAAACTCAAGTGATGTGACTTGACTTCATTAAAAAAAATTGCTTTTTCAATAAATTCAAAAAGACACAACAGCTGAGCAAACAAGCTGAGAAAATAAGTCTTCCTTCACTTCACTCCTAAAAAGCTGACAGAAAATCAAGCTCTTTTTTTTTTGAGTTGCAGAACAGTTGGAGAAAACTATTTGGCGTAGATCAACACAATCTTACCCACTCATAAAGTCTCCAAAAATGTACAGGCCGTTCAGATTGGGTGATTCACATCCTCTGTACACATATCCCCCTGTCACAGACTTCCCAACATGATGGCTGTATGCAAATATAGGGAGGATGTCATCTGTTGTGGCAAAGAAAGATGCACTGAATTGAACTGAAATCTGAAGCATCAAAAGTAGATTGAAATCGGATGGAGGAAATAACAGGTGGTGAACGTATCGATGAGACAGGAAGTAGTTCTTGATTTTTATCATCAGAGAAGTTGAACATGAACAGAAAATACTCACTCAAGGACTGGTTGTGGCAGAGTTTCATATCGTAGCACTCAAAACCCTCTTTGGCTCTCCATCCATAGTTTCCTCCCTTCACAATAATGTCAATTTCCTCATAGCGGTTTTGACCCACATCTCCACAGAATATCCTCCCTCTGCCATAGCGGCTGGCCAGGTCTCCACGGTCCACAGAGCACCGCCACATGTTTCTGACCCCATATGCGTAAACCTCTGGCCGGGCACCTGGGTCGCCGAGGAATGGGTTATCAGGGGGGAACCTGTACTGCTTCCCACTGGAGTCACTTCCATCTATATCAATGCGGAGTACTTTTCCCAACAGAGCACTCCTGGGTAGGACCAAAAAAAAGCATTTAGCAACACTTGAGAGGACTTGTAGTGCACCGATTCCCAACCAGGGGTACTTGTATACTCCGAGGGGTTCTTTTGCAGTTACCAGGGGGTATGCCAAAACAATTTTATGAAAATATCATCAAGTATTGAGTCAGTTGTAACACCTGAACACCACATGTTGTAACTGAGAGCATAAAAATAAGATATCTACATGTAATGGAAAGTAGTTGAAATGAATAGCTAAAAATAAAAAAATAACCAAAAGTAATGAATAAATGGTGGAAATAGTTAGCTTAAAGTACTTTTAGCTAACTAAAGTTGTTTAAATTATTTCAATTGTTAGCTTAAAGTAATGGATACGTGGTTGGAAAAGTTAGCTTAAAGTAATCTTAGCAAACTAATGTTTAAATTTATTCAATTGTTAGCTTGAAGAAATGGACAAGTGGTGGAAATAGTTAGTAATTTCAGCTAACTAAAGTTGTTTAATTTGTCTATGTTAGCTAAAAGTTTGAATAAACGGTTGAAAATGTTAGCCAAAAGCTGGCTAATGGGTTAATGGTTGAATTTGTTAGCTTAAAGTAATAGATAAATGATTAAAATAGTTAACTTAATGGATAAGCTGAAAGTAATGGATAAACAGTTGAAATATTGGATGAATTGTTAATACATAGATGTAGAATAATGGCAATGTTTGAAATAACTAAAAGTAATGGAAAAACAGTTAAATTGGATAGCTAAGTAAAGGATGAACGGTTAAAATGTCCAGCGTCTGCCACTCCAAATGGTACCATGAATGCAAACTTGACAAAACTATTTGACAATTCAATTGTATGAAGAAAATACTCTGACATTATAGACTTTTATAAAATGTATAGTGTTAAATGGGCTTCTGATAAAAAAAGGTTGGGGACCACTGCGTTCTGCTTCATTCCTCACACTTTAAGAAACTTGGAGCACCTTACTTGTTCTGTGCGTTGCCATACTTCCCAAATGGATCACCAGCTTTTCCACCATCTCCAGTGAAGATGTATAAATATCCATCAAGACCAAACAGCAGCTGGCCTCCATTGTGGTTTGCGGCGGGCTCCTCGATTTCTAGAATGACCCTGAAAGCAAAAAGAATGCAGTTCGGTAAAACCATATCTACTAGAGGTGATGTTCTTGTTTTCAGATGTAAATTTGTGGTTGCTATGCCTTCAGGTCATATACCTCTTGACAGTGTCTGTCACTCACTCCATATACAGTGATTATTTGTCAAACAGAAAGAGTGATGGCAGGGTAAGCCTCAGGAGTTAAAAGACTTGGTTTACCAAACAACAGAAACTGATTTTCTCACCTACTTATACCTTTCTGAGATTTATGTTACAACACCGAAAACAATGGAGGTGAATGTTTTTTGGGAAACGCGATTATGGCGTTATGGGGTTCAAATTTATACCACTCTTGTGTCTGTCTGTTAAACATGAAGCTACAGCTAGCAGCTGGTTAGCTTAGCTTAACATAAAGACTGTCCTGTTCTGTCCAAAGGCAGCTAAATCCGCCAACCAGGTCCTGTAAAGTTTACCAATTAACATTTTATATCTTGCTGTTTAATCTGTCCCTTTTCGAGAGTCAGGCTAGCACTTTCCCCCTGCTTCCAGTCTTTATGCTAAGCTAGGCTAATCAACCACTGGTGGTAACTTCCTGTTTGTCGCACAGACAAGAGAGTTGTATTGATCTTCTCATCTAACTCTGGGCAAAAAAAAATAATAATAATAATAATAATACACTTTTTTCCCCCAAAATGTCAAACTATTTTTTTTATTATGGATTATACCAAATGACAAATTTTGTAGGTGCTGTACAATACTTTGGATAGGGTGAGATTTGGAAATTATGAGAAATAAATATTCAGGCACTACACCACATTTTGACATTTGAGGGGGGGCAGTAACAAAGTCAAAGTCAGTTTCTTAAATTCATAATATCTTGTTCTTTTTTTTACATAGTTTTTATGTGCAATAAAGTGGTTTACTGTATTACGCTCAGAACATGTTTATGCAAGCTTTGGTGCAATTACAGCCCAGGGGTTATATGTCAGAATAGTCCTATATTTCTTTCAAAGGGTAATTGCAGTGGGTGCAGACCTACACATCATCTGCCGAACTTTATTGCTATAAAAAGTGTAAAAGAAACCTTCCCTCTGTGTACCTCTCTGAGTAAGGATCAGCCATATTCATATCGTTGGCAGACACCTTCATCTCACTGACTCTGATTTTCTCCAGCTTACTGTTGACCTGGATAGAGTAGTAGATGAAGAAGCGCCCATTGTCCCGGTACTTTGGGTGGAAGGCCATGCCCAGGAAACCCCTCTCATCCCCCAGCCAGGGTGTGGTCATCACCTCCCCGCTCATGTCCAGGAAGGGCTGCTCCAGCCGGCTGCCGTCACGCAGGTAAACCCACACAAAGCCCACCTGCTCGGCGATGAACATGCGATGTGTGTCGTCGCCGCTGTGTAGCATCGATACAGGGTTCCTGAGATTGTTGGCCACCTCTGTCAGGCACACCTGGAGACACCCTCTGGGGTCCTCCACTACCTCTCCCAGGTTGCTGTTTAGGTCAGAGCTCTTCAGAACATTGGGGTAGCAGTAGTCCTGGTCGGACAAGTCCACCATGCTGCAAAACGTGGACACATCTCGCTCAGAGGTGTCCCACAGCTGCTGGTTCTCAGTCAGATATTTAACCACATGGCGACATTTGCCATGAAACTCCGAGCAGTAGCCAAAGCAAAGGCCAGGTAGCTCACTGATCGGTGTGTATGGGTCCTCAGCATCATAGAGGTGGGCGGCATATGGAGAGCACTCCTGGATGGGGCAAACACGAGAGGTGGTGAAGCAGGAGGTGAAAGTTAACGGGGCAGCATGGCTGACTTAGAAGGACTTGACAGGCACAAGTCCAACATTAGTCATATTCATTTAATGTCAAGATTGTGACCTTCCACACCTTAATGCTGGTTGCTAGAAGTGTTGGTAAATGGTCATTTATGATTATTTCTCTTTTAATATCAATATGAACACTGTGGATTAGGGCATTCTTTAAGAGTTAACTAGTTTTGTGTATTGTTCATTTTAAAGAAGAAAATCACACCTCAAAATATCACCTCCTCTAAATTGAGTTCTCCCAATAATTAATTATAGTTAGTTCTAAACTAGACAAAAAAATCCAATTAAACAAATTAAATCAAAGTTGCATGATGCCTAAATGTTGATATTTTTATAAATGTAGATCTAACATAAGCTTAATGTGATTACCGAAGGTAATTTAAAAACGTTTTAGTTGATAAGAGAGTTGTAGATTATGATTGACCTTTAGACACCTCTACACCCTCTATATTCTACTGTTTATTATTCTTTTTTCAATAACTTTATTGAGCAGTGCAACTGTATCAAAAGGCAATTTCCTTTCTGGGATCAATAAAGTATTCTGATTCTGATTCTGATAAAGTAGCAAAGGTGAAGACACTGCAATAATGATGTATCATCGCCCTGAACAGTGTTTTACCCATTTATCATCCTCAAAAGCACAACCCATCCTTTAGAGAAGAAAAAATATTATTTACCTGGCACATGATTTCCTTCAACGTATCTGCACAGAGGTCATGACCCGCCACTTCCAACTGGTCAATAATGTCCCAGTATCTCTCCGCGATCGTGTTGTCCGTTTTCTGGTCGCAGCAGCCAAACTGCTCGTACTGCGTGCAAAACTCCAGGTGCCACAAAGGTTTGAAAGGTGGCTGGAAGTCTAGACACTGAGGATGAGCTGATGCTGGCTGGACCGGGACGAGCAACAGCACTGATATGATCAGGATGAACTCGGAAAGGCTCGGGGTCCTTTTGGATGAGCTCGGACCTGCCACCGCGCGTAAAACCGCGCAATCGGTTCCGCTTGGATGCAGCGCAGCATCCCGCGTACTTGTCATTTTTGCCGTCTGCCCACGAAAGGTTCGACTGTTTGCTCTCCTTTATGTACGAGCGGGCGTGTAAGTGTGTGCGCGTGCACGTGAATGTGCGCAAAGGCGTGTAGCTGGACGTTGTCCAGGTAGTTAGTCCTTGCCTCATTTCCCCTCCGCGTCTCGCCACCTGCTTCAGCCAAAAATGAACTTTATCGCCAGTCCTGTTTCCCATCAGGCAGATGTAACTATTAAAACATAATAGATTCGTAATGGCGGTCAAGTTAACTGGATGTATTCTTTATTCTCCCCCCACGCACTGTGGTTTTCTACACCGCAGCGGGAGTTGGCAAAGGAATACGCACAATTAACTCAAGACTGAAGCGCGCGCGCACACACACACACAGAAAGCGGGGCACAGTGTCGAGGCATGCACACATCAACATGCTGCCATGACACAAACTGTAATTTTGTGTTACACTTGAAAGCGCCTCCAGGCAACTTGGCAGCAGCTGTGCTTCTATAGGGGTGGGTACTGTCCTGGCTTGTCAACTGTCCTATGAACATACAGTCAAAGGAGTCTGTCATCATGTTGGAGTGATACCAAGGTGAGAAACAGTACATCACACATGTAATCCAGATCAACCACAGTAACAACATAAAGCACTGTGTCGTTATGATTTGTATCTGATACTGAACATCCGGTGTATGTAAATTAACCAAACAAGAAAGGGAAGTATTAAGGTGGCTTTAAGTGCACTACTACTACTGCAGAGTGAACAACATGTCCATTATGTTTGGACATACTAATTACAGGACGACCAACGGGGTTTTGCAGTCCCAAGGATCTCATAGCCCTGCAAGGCTACTGCTGATTAAATGGAGGAAGCTTTCTTGGGAAACTAATTGAAATAAGCTGTACTGGTCATATCAAGCAGCTGAGTAAGTTACCGATGAAACACAAGTATATCATTAAAATAGGCTTCTTGAGTAAACGGATGACTACGTTCTGTGGAAAGTGGCATTCATCACCTTGAACATTAATGCAGAAAGATGACGAGTTGTTTAATAGCCAGACCCCACAGTCACAACCAAGGAAAAATCCCCATAAATTCTCAAGGAGTATGAGACTACAGGAATCCTGACAATGCCATTAAGGAAGCTCCTTGTAAAGACTTGCATAAGAGAAATGGCAGAAAGGTGTGATTCATAATGGGTTTTTTTGCAGAGAGGACCACCTTCCCATCCCTGAGTGTCCGAGTGGCAGGACAAGTGGAGGAATTTGTAAGTAAAACTAGTTTTTTAATAATGTAAATTCCATACTCCTCCTCTTTAACCATTTTTCGTACAAAACTCTGCTGCCGAGCATCTATTTTTTTCTTTCCTGTCTCTGAACCTGTAACGAGGTTTAATTACATACTTTATTTTTGTGTAGAATGTAATGAAATAAATTAACATTAACAAATGTACATGTTTCTCTCTTGCACAAATAGAAATTGTTTGCACAAAATGTTTTTATTCATAAAGTTGTAATTGCACATGAATCCATCAAAACACGTTTGAACATATCTTTGTAACCTTATTAGCCCCTGAGCTGATGCATCCCGTGTTAAAATTGAATACATCTGTTCTAAGAGTGAGGGGGTATACAGATAAATAATGACACATTTAGCTATTGTGTCATACATCATAGTTTATTTGGTATCATTTATCAGGTATCCAAAACAAAATTGTTGAAATAATTATCAGACTTTCAAAATCAGAGTGGAAAATCTTAATGTGGAGAAAAAATAATTCAACAGGGGCAACAGTATTAGTGTGTCTGCAATCCAAAATAGTGTATGGTAATGAAACAGTGGAGCATATTCCAATAACATGCAGAAAATATACAGAAAAAAGACAAGTGATGATCACACAGTCATGGAAAACAGGGCATGTAGAGGCCGGAGGAGAAAGTATATAGAGTGTGACGAAAATGGTATTTGGTTTAATGAGAGCTACTGGACTAATTACACAGCTTCAAAGAAAGACAATATCCAATATACTTTGTGATATTGACTATATAAATAAAATGTACTTGACTTGACTGATGACTTTGAATATATGTTTGCAATTATGTATAATGACAATAAAGTTGAACCTTGGACCTTTTTGAAAATCCACCTGTGACTTCCTTGTGCCTGCCACTTCAGTTCCTCGCAACCTTATCAGAATCAACACAAAATAAGACTTTATATGACTGGGCTGTAATATAATATATTATAGGCTAACCAATTGGATTGCTAAGTTACTTACCATCATCATAAACCATCATGTAACATTTTAATCAAGAAAATAACTTGCAGTATTTATTCAGCAGGTGGCAGCAACCAAACTACGAATGCTTCTTAAAGTGGACGAGGAAGCGGAACTTCGTCATTTCATTTCATTTTGCGTTTGTTTTGGTGAGGAGAAAAGTGTCAAGTTAATTAGAATATAAACATGACACTTCCGCCTAGATGCTTCAGCTTAAAAGGTTAATTGATTAAAATTGATTGGATGTTACTTAATTCAACTCGCAAAACCGGCAACAAAATGCATTAAAATGCTATTTAAAACGAATAAGCAATGATTCTGATGTGTTTTGTTTTTATTTAACACGCACACGTAGAATCTTTTGTGAAAAACATATTGGCGCGTTTATTTTGAAGGCTACATCTGTTCTCTTCCGGTCGCATTTAAGCTAACCGTGTTTCGTCTGACGCGCAGCGATAAGGCGCTGCCAAGTCTGACAACAAAATATAATTTGCCCAACGTAACCAATGCTGCTAAAATCCACTACCATGTTACATTAAAGGGGTGGAGGAAGACGCGGTTTCATGCTTGGTAGGTGACCGGAGTCAGTCAACTTTTTGCCGTTGAGTCACAGACGGCTGTGTGGACGCTGGAGAAGCTACAATGAGCTCCGAGCACCAGAGCGACAGCGAGGACGCCGACGAGTCGCAGGACAGGCCCAACAGCGGCAGCGCTTCCGACAAAGAGGAAGACCCTGACATCGGCGACTCGGAGGTGGAAGATGACATCGCTCCGGGGGGGTCTCCTACACCGCCGGGGAGCAGCGGGAACCGGCTGGAGCGCACCGCGAGGTCTCCGGCATCGGAGGAGCGAGAGCCCGGCAGCCAACCAGCCGCCGCGCCGGAGACAGGGAGCGGTGTGGACTCCAGCATCGATCCCCGCAGGGGGAATAGCTTGTTTTCCTGGTTGCAGAGCAGGACAATAAGACGCGGGGTGTTTGTGGACCCGGCTAGGGATAACTTCAGGACAATGACCAGTTTATACAGCTCTATGAATCCGGCTGTGGAGTCGATCAACCTGAGCACTCAGACCCATGGAGCGGTCTTCAACCTGGAGTATTCCCCGGACGGGTAAGACAACATGTTGGGCCTTTCACCCCAGGTTCATGTTCACAGGGTTCCCACTTGCATGAACCATGTGTGAAATGTGAATCGGTGCACTGAAAGGGTTTGAAAATGATTGGGTACATTGCCTGGAAAGTGATTGAATCAGTGCATCATCACATCCACCATCCATTAGGCTTCATGCTTCATCTTCCTGGACTCCTCACCATCCAAGGACCATTTCACATCCCCAGGAAAGCCCACAGTTTGATATTTATATTTTAACAAGCAATAATTTAAAAACTTTAACACGATTTCTTGACTTGACAATTAGACAATCTTGATTTTCTCTTGAAGGTCTTACAGAAGCCACTGACAGTAAGCATAACAAAAGAGTAACACCCAGGATTTAAGCCTCTGTTACCAGACTGCAGATTTAAGAAGTAAATCCTGCAACCAAAGCAGGTCAAGCGGTGTCCAGTCTGTGTGGCTCATGTAACAGCAGGAGAGGAGACGAGAAGGTGCAGCAGACGAGAACATCCTGCACTGTGGGGCCTAAAAGAGAAAGTCTGTCTTATGGCACCGCTTCAACAATCGGAATCACATGATTGCAACAGGGGCACCTTTCATAATGCTTCTTGAATGCTTTCTGAAAAACGTATTTTTCTACTGATCAGTTTGCTACACTTGGGGATTGTTTTGTCTTCAGATGATCACGGTGGGATTTTATAATTTTATCTTTATTTACGTCTTCATCTTTGCTCTTGATCCATGCAGTGTCCTACATCTAAGAAGGTGTTCAGGATTATTATTGTGATTATTTTCCCTTCTTTCCCTCCAGATGTTTAGTTTATTTTTTCCACCATTTATATTTGCACAACAAAGGTATGAGGGTGTAGGAATCTCTTTTAGTATAACATGTGCTATGTGCATCACATATGTTGGATCTAAGTCCGAGGTTGAGTTCTTGTGTGTTGTTAGTATTGTTGGCGCTGTCTGTGTCTTCTGCAACATGGCCAAAGAGATCAACCCTTTCCTCCGCTTGTATGTTTACGAGCGTCTCAGATTTGTGTGATTTGTGCTCTGCTCAGGTCTGTGCTGACGGTGGCCTGTGAGCAGACTGAGGTCCTGCTGTTTGATCCCATCTCATCCAGACACATCAAAACCCTGACCGAGGCCCACGAGGACTGCGTCAACAACATACGGTGCAGTTTTCTAATGTCAAAACATCCATCTTGCAACCACACCGGGGAAGGGACCAAGGGGGTTTAATCTCAAAGCAGTGAAACAAAATCATCCCTTAAATCGTCTTTATTGGTCAAAGTACGTCAGTTTAAGCTCCTTGTCAGGATGTGAAGTACAGAGGCAAATAAAAACCACCAAAGGGACCAAGCTGCTGTCTCCATTCATGTCTGCAAAGATCATTAAATGAAACATTTCCCCCTGACTGTCTGTTCCCTGCAGGTTTCTGGACAATCGTTTGTTTGCCACCTGCTCCGACGACACTACAATTGCATTATGGGATCTCCGTAAGCTGAATTCAAAGGTTTGCTCGCTGCACGGCCACGCGAGCTGGGTGAAGAACATCGAGTACGACACCAACACTCGTCTCCTCGTCACGTCTGGCTTCGACGGCAACGTCATCACGTGGGACACTAACAGGTGAAGTTAATCTCGTGTTTTGTCTTTGCATGCGCTGCACCTTTTTTCAGCTGTTTGCATATATACTGTATACAATATGTTGCCTTTGTGAAATCACCACCACTGTATATCACCTCCAGTTTATCGCAGAGTGAGATATAAAGGATTTATTAATTAGCTATTTAATAAAATAATTAAAGAGTCCTCAAAATGTTAGAAAATCATTTTAATAATGCCTGTTACAAGTTCCAACAGAACACGGTGATGTTTAATTTACAATGAATTAAAACGGAGAAAAGCTACAAATCCTCACATTTGAAAAGCTTTTGTTATTTATTTCCTCAATAAAACACATGATCAAATATCATAACTTCTCTCCATCAGCTAGTCAACTTTTCTTTTCAACACTAATACCAGTAAATGTGGATAAATGCAGTTTTTGTCTCGCTGTAGCAGGAGCTTCACGTAAAAATCCTACCAACACATCACTGACCTTTTAACAGTCCCTTTTTCATCATCCCTCCATCAAATAAAAACTTAATAACTTTGGGGTAAATGGGATTTTTGGCTGTAATTCAACCCTAAACAACACATTTTGGAACGACCCAAAGGTGATGATTCTAAAGTTTCTGTAACTAGAGACAAGACCGTTCACCGTGTTCACATGCTGTCCCACCTTGAGCAAACCTTTTTAACCAGAACTCCCATCGAATTATTTAAGAAAACGCCAACAAGCTGCCTCTTAAGCGTGTTATAATTGTCCTTCCCCTGCAGGTTTACAGAGGACGGCTGCCCACACAAAAAGTTCTTCCATACCCGCTACCTAATGAGGATGCGTCTGACTCCCGACTGTTCCAAGATGCTCATCTCCACTTCCTCAGGGTACCTGCTCATCCTCCACGACCTGGACCTCACCCAGTCCCTCGAGGTGGGCAGCTACCGCATGCTGCGAGCACGACGGACTCCCCTCAGCTCAGGTCAGATCCCGGTCTCCCTGAACACTTCCACACAAAACACTCTGACCATATTTCACTTAATTACTCAGTTTTTTTTTTTTTTTTCTGGCTTTTTTCTTTCTCGTCATATAATCTGCATATATAGTGACAATCAATCAGTTGATTAAGACATAATTAATGAGATGTTATTGTTTTTAGTCCTTTTTATTAGGTAAAAATATAAAATATTTCATTACTGATTCATCAATGCAAATTTATATTACTGACATTTTGTTGATAAAATGGTTAAGTGATGATAACGTTACTGTTGTTTCCAGGTTTAAGAGAATGGTTTTTGACCCTGTTGTGATTCTGTAGATGGAGGCACATCAGCGTCCAGGTCAGCTGGAACTCCTCGCCAGGGAAACGACTCCAGCAAGATCCACCCTCATAGAGAAGGTCAGACACAATCATCAGATGTAAGCGGAGGAGGTTCTCTTCTGCCAAAGTACTAAAGGTGGACTATAACGTTCTCCCAAACCTTGTTCTCGCAGGTCTTTCTCCCAGGAACAGCCTGGAGGTTTTGACTCCAGAGATCCCCGGAGAGAGAGACCGAGGGAACTGCATCACCTCCCTGCAGCTCCACCCTAAAGGCTGGGCCACGCTCATCCGATGCTCCAGCAACATGGACGACCAGGAGGTGAGAAACAAAGCTGCCTTTATCACTGTTACTTCAAGAAGCTCATTCAAACATCACTTATGTTTAAATCTCAAATCTCAAATAACCATCATGAACCATATGTAAGAGAATTTGGCCCCTTCAGTCCTTTTTATTTACAGTTTGTCTTAAGTGCAGTTCTACTGTTTGATGTATGATTATGTGAACTGGTGTCTTATCACAAGCAAAAAGCCACTAATGGTTGGTTGGTGTCACTGCGGGTCCGGGACCAACGTCAGGTGTCTGTCCGGCGACGACACCAACATGATTAGTAGTATCAGGCCCCGGTGTGTGACGGCATGTCCGCCTTTCTTCTCGTCTCTCTCCAGTGGACGTGCGTGTATGAGTTCCAGGAGGGAGCGCCCACCCGCCCGCTGGTCTCCCCCCGCTGCTCCCTCCGCCTCACCCACTACATCGAGGAGGCCAACGTCGGCAGGGGCTACATCAAAGAGTTGTGTTTCAGCCCCGACGGACGACTCATCTGCTCCCCGTATGGCTACGGCGTCCGCCTGCTGGCGTTTGACGAGAACTGCGGCGAGCTGGCCGACTGCCTGCCCGTCCAGACCAGCTGCCTCAGGGAGATCCGCTCCATCTACTCGCACAGCGACGTGGTGCTCACCACCAAGTTCTCCCCAACACACTGCCAGCTGGCCTCAGGCTGCCTCAGTGGACGCGTCGCCCTTTACCAGCCCAAGTTTTAGCAAAAGCGATGCTATCAAAGAACAATGCACTGCAGACCTGGGTAAAGAAGGCCTCAGAATACTGTTTGTACAACTACATATTGTACAACAGTTTTTTGTTAAGAAATAGTAATATGGCCCTTAATTATATCAAAACCATCAAAGGAGTTGTCAAAAATCTGAATCTGAATAAGAAACCCGAATAACATTTCCTAGCATTTGTTTTAAAGTGCTGAAGTGGACCAGATGGGCGGGATTTACAGCAGACATTTCAAAAAGTCTGACGCACAGTATAACTCAAATATTGGGACAGATTGGGACAATCTGTAGGTAAAACTCCACTCATTTGGCACCTAAAAGGGATAAAGCAAACCTTTAAAAGTATTTTTAAGTACTTCTAGACCCAGGTCTGCAGCTGTGAAGCAGACTGAGCGAACTGTCAGCTGACGACTATTGGCTCGGGGGGGCACTTGCTGTGGAGCCCTGGACCATTCTGCACCAACATTCAGCCTCTCTGACCCTGAACTTCTAGACAAAATGAAAACAAACACAAAAGGGTGATTGGGCTTTGCAAACTTGACTCCCATCCAGACTGAGGAGCGTCGGCCCAAACCTCGAAGCTCTTGATCATTAAATCAAGAGATGCAACGTGGCATCAGTCGAAAACCAACTCTGCAGTTCGTCTGTGGCTCTTTTTCATACTAAAGATTCATTTTGGTCTCTATTACACTTTGACTTATTTTGAGACTCGTCACAACCAGGTGTTTCAGTCTCTGGACAAAAACACTAAGGATGCAAACAAAGAAACAGTCGGATATTAGTTCATTCAGGCGCTTGTCTGTCGTCGGCGCTGTCGTTGCTCGTCTTGACTACGCGCCCTCTGCGGCAGATCGTGCCGCTCAGCTGTTCCGCTCTGCTCATGCCTTTTCCACAGGTGCTGCTTCTCTGCTCATACAATCTGAACTTTGACCCCCCGACTTTAAGGACCTCATCATCAACGCCTTTCCGCTTTACCGCCCCTTTTTGTTCTCCGTCTCTACCCTGTGTCCGCCTTTATGGCCTTAACTGGTTTGGTTTTTAGTGGTTTTATTGGTGTATTAATGTCGGCACTACTTGTTCACGGTGTTTGATTCTACGGTCGCTGTTTGCCATCGTTGAGGCCGCTTGAGGCACTTCCCATTTTCCTTCACAGTTTGTGTGTTTTTATTTTAAATCTGTGAATGGAAACTTCATGCTGTCTGGACAATAGAAAAATCCAGCTGCTGTCAGTATCTCAGTTGTCAAAGCATCCCATCCTGACCCACTTTCTGTACAAACCACTGTTATAAGATTCTCATACTTTTGCGAAGGAAATACTAATACAGTTACACATTTCTTCCATAGAAGATGAGGCTGGCATTATTCTGTATTATTAACATAAAGCTTGGTAGTGCATCTCTGAATACTTTGACTTTCCTACCTTGTCTGTGGCACCGATCTTTACTACCAGCTCACACATACAAAGTTTTATTAAAAAAAAAAAAAAAAAAAGGCTCGGTAATTTCCTGAAACAGCTGGCCACTGTAGGTTGTAGCAAACTTTACTCAAACGGGAGTAAATAGTGAAGTTGTTGGGGACTACTTTCAGCCGCGGAGCAATACACAATTAGTGAGTATTTACAGCAGCAGGACAGTGTATGTGGGTCCATACAAATAAACAACAGTGCCCATGTTCATAGTAATGAAGAAATAATTCAGCCAGTGCAACTGGGACGCTCATTGGTGTGCTTTTGAAAACAGTGGAGCTCTGAGGCACAGGGGAATAAGACATATCAGTACTTGGCCACAGAGACTAAACTAGTTTATCGCTAGTTTTGGTATTTTCATGGGATTTGTTGACACTAAGAGAAATATAGAATATTGCCTGCCTCGTCCTTTAATCAGCTGGTTGATTTATGAAGTTGCCTCAGCATCTTTCCTTTAACCTTTACAGGATGGAATTGTTGCCAAGAAACATTTGACGTGATTTTCGACCTTGTACCTCATTGTGTTGGTTTTTGAAGAGTGCTGATCCACATCAGTGTTTGATTTTCTTCTTCTTTCTCCTCTCTGCTTCACATTCAAGTTTTGTTTTGTTTCCTCTCTAAGGACCAAATCGATTGCTTTGACTGTTGTAGTATCAGCATTGCGTTTGTGTAGTATAGCTGCTGTAAGAAACAAGCACACGCGTGGATGTTACACCTTAATGTAAACTAGTTACCAGTACATACCGATTGACTGCAGGATAGATGTTCCGTAAACAAAAGATAGACATTAGCGCGTACTACTATGCATACCAGCCTTCACGAAGATTCTCCTTTCTTATTAATGGAGGGCGATGCTCTGCGTGGAGCTGTCAGATGCCAAAATATGTTTTGCTTGGACAACGCAGTGCTTCTCCTCTGTAGTGGGATTGTGAGCTGAGAACTAAAGGTAAACATCTGCTATTGTGGATATTTATTTTCTTGACATGTGGCAAAAGCTTAAATTTAAAAAGAATTGATTTGACATTTTTGGAAATAAGCTTGTTAACTTTATTGCCAAAAGCTACATGAGCAGATCGTCTCATAATTGAATATGAAGCTACAGCTAGCAGCCGGTTAGCTTAGCATTGCTTAGCACAAAGACTGGAAACAGGGGTAACGGCAATCTTGGCTCACCTGAAGTAGTCTCAAAATCAGCCTACCAGCATCTCGTAAGGTCACAAATTAACATTTTATATCTTGTTTGTTTTAATCGGTGTAAAAAGCGATGTGTTAAACCCGAAATCCGCTGATTTTGGTCGGACTAATTCTTGGCTGGGACCAGTAATTTACTGGTTGCCTGGCAACCAAACAACAAAGAAATAATCCGGAACAAAACCCCCCGTAAAACGAAGACTTGTCGTTCTTGCACTTAAATTTTAGCACAGATCAAATAACAGAGATATAATGTGTTAATCTGTGCTCTTTATAGGCGCTGGTATGTGTGTAATGTTGCTCTGTTAGCCAGGCTAGCTGTTTCTCACCGTTTCCACTTTGTGCTAAGCTAAGCTAAGCTAACCAGTTTCATTTTAACCGTCTACACGTGAGAGTGGTATCAACCTTGAAATTTAACCCGCCACCAATAATTAATTTAAATTTGAGGAGAAAAGATGGAGTTGTCTGAACACTGTTGTGGCTTCATAATTCCCAGCTCACGACGTGGTCCCGGGTGTTCTGAGGAAGGACGCTTTCAGCACTTTGTACCTCAGTTAACTGCTCAAGATGCGCGGATTTCACAAATGGCGTCCGTTTCACTTTCAGTTCAGTCAGTTCAGGGATTTTTCCTCCCTTTCTGGAATTACTCAGTTCCCAAGTTGCAGACATTAAGAAATACTCTAGTAAACTTATATTTATAGTGTTTTTTTAATTGGCTGAGCTGAAGGTCAAAGGACCAGCCATGCTGTATATTCAATGCTGCTTTTTATTTCACTTATATTCTCAAACTCTTCGGAGAGAAGTGTCTTATCAGCCATTTTCACTTCAGGTATACAAACTTTAAAAACCGGGTTTATTTTTATGAACTTTTTCTTCTTGTTTTTTGTTGGTCAGTCCTGTTCTGGGTTTTAACCTGTATTCTGTTGTGGATTAATTGAATGTTCTCAGTAGTTCTGGTGTTACCTGTGCAGCCTTCACCTCCACTGGTCACACCTGGAGGGGGGGGGGGGGGCAGAAGAGACAGAAAACATGTGGAATTGCTCGCACTGTTGTTTCCTAAATTGCTACACACGGCAAGTAATCCCAACAATGATACTAAAATGGTACTTATTATCACTGAAATAAAAAAAAAAGTTAGCTTCTTTTGCACTGTTGACTGTTTGGTGTTTGAACCCAGTGTTTCTATTCACTATTTTATTTATTCTAGTGTGAAGTGCTGAGAATCGACCACTAGATTGCGGCCAAACACATGCAGGTAACACAACCTGCACTATGGTCTAAACCTGTGGTGGTGAAGGTGATCAACATTATACCTGCTTGACATTAGCATGTACCTAAGTAGCCTCACGGACCCACTAGCATGACTGTAGACTGTATTGGTCCCCCTTCTTTCCTCTCATGGGTTGGGAACCACTGCTCTAGCAATTTTATTTCAGTTCTAGGTTCTTTGGTTCAGATTTAGACGCTAGAAATAACACACACTAGTTATATTTATTTGAGATTTTATGATCACCGTTAGGAAAAACATGTCACATATCAGACCAGCTGACACTTAAATCCTCAACTCAGTCGTCTTACAGATAAACAACAAACACTACGGCATCATCAGCGATAATGTATAATAAAACATGTCCATAACAAAAATGATTCAAGTGAATGCCAGTCCATAAATGTATAGATGTCCATTATCTCTCAAAAAGTTTTATAACTTTTTTATGTAACTGATTGGTGTCCTTGTTTTTGCATAAAAACCCTCCTTTTTTTTTACCCGGTCAACTTCTGTAGGAGTTTGTGTGACTGTTGTGGTTTAATCTGCTTTAAACAGTCAGTACACCTAAATTAGTTTTGGTTGAATTCTTTAATATTTTAAAGGTGTGATCGACACATAAAACTATGTGCATGTCTTTATCAATGGGTCTATGTAGAAAACTTGGGCGAACTGACCCTTTAATAGTGTCCTCCTGAGCATGTCACTATTCCCAGAGGTCAGTTTCCTCAGTTTGAACTGAACTTCTTCAGCCTATAATCCAGCTCCTCGTCTTCGCCCCCTCGTCCCACCTGCTCTCATGCTCTCCGGGCTCCAGAGGCGCGGGCTCTCCTCGCCTGCAGCAGCTGCCCCTGCTGCTCCCGCTGACTCTCCCTGCGGCGGTTGATGGCCTTGGTGCTGGCGCGGAGCTTGCGGAGCCTCAGAGCGCGAAGACGCAGCTGAAGGTCCTGGGGGATCTTCCCTCCTTTGGCCCGGATCTCCTTCAGCCTCTGAATGGGCGTTTTGGTCAGGGTGAAGTCGCAGATGGTGGGACGTGGCTCCATTCCAACATGGCACCGACGCATGGCCGGGAAGTACCCCTCGGCCCAAACCACCACCTTGTACTCGCCTGGGTTCAGGAGACGCCAGTAGTCCCCGTCAGCAGCTACGGAAATAAAAACAAGGTGGAGATGAAATGTAAACTTAATGCACCTAAAAGTTGCATTTCTATGAAGGTTTAGTGGATAGTGCACCTTCAGCATGTCATGTTTATCACATTCAAATATCCTTATACAGTCAAATGAATTACTTCCTACATTTCCCAGAATGCCTTTGGAGGAGCCCTCAGAGAACAGTGGTGAGCTTGTTGGATTCATGCCAAGTGATTGGATTCATAACTTGTGATACCTAAAATGAAGCAACGTCTACTTGTGACCCAATTAAATTTCCCTTTAACTTAAACTTTAAACTAGATTTTAACCTCACCTACAGTATAAATTACCATCGAATTTACTATTCATTAAAAAAATTGCAATCTCCTCATATCCTTATTGAGTGGCTGACCTGTTCGGATGTCGTGGTCGTGGTCCTCCACCTTCATCACAGCATCTGCTATTCCTTGTTTGCTCAGCTTGTCTCTGACTACACCCTTGATGCCTCTGTGGACCTGAGTGAGGAGGAAATGCTGCACTGTGAGACCCCAAAGAGGAAATAAAGGCAGAATTGATCCCAGGATTGCTCAAAGCCGCTGCCCGGGACGTGGCAGTGTTTTCTGTGTATAGATGGAGGCTGTAGGTGCAGACTGACCTGCTCCATGTAAACCAGCAGAGACTCCTTGTTGTTCTCCCACTCGATGGGAAGCTCACTGGCATGAGGGAACTTATCGCAGGACAACTCCACCGTCACCTCAAAGCAGTTGGTGTGCATGTAGCTGAAGTCATTCATGCCTGCAGAAAAGACACAAGTTTATGTTGTGTGCATAGGAAAGTCGGGCAAAACCAAAAAAACAGCGGTTTCAGGAGATGGACGTTTGAATTCATCAGTTTTATTCATGCAAAGAAGCAAATTGAAAGCCTTCATTTTCAAATCTGAATAAAATATAGAATTTTATGATCACCCATTTTGAAATAAAAAAATAATATGAACTATTTTAACAAATGTAACATTCAGACAGAATTCCATTGCTGTAAAAGTGAACAAAACTAAAACTGAGCTTAAGTTAGACAGAATAGTTGCTCCCTGACGGCCTTCATCATTCAGAGGAGTGACTCACTGCCGGGGACGGTGTGCCAGGCGCCGCCGTTGATGATGTTGTTGTGTGCCTGGAAGTCCTCGTAGTGGCACATGCGCCGGTCGGGGTTGCTCATCACCAGGTTAGTGGAGGCGTAGACAGTGGCCAGCCAGCGGAAGAAGGCGTTGTCCGCCGTGGGGGTGTCTTCCTGAGGGGCCCAGTCACGGGTGCAGTCGAAGGGATACGTGACCACCAGTTCTCCCCCGTGGAGGTTCGCGCTGAGCACGAAGGGGATGTCCTGCATCCAGCTGATGACGGCTCGGGTCTCTGGTGCGACCTGGGAGGGATCAAAACACTGATTTATGGGAAATATTCTCACAATTAAACACGTCACCTCAGTCTTCTCACATGCAGAGAAATACATATTTGTTTCATAAACACAAACAACATATTTGTAGAGATACATTAAAGGAATAAAAACTGATGATAAAAAATTACTATTTTATTGATTGAAAGTTATAATTTCAAAAGATCTGTGTCTTTGTTGTGAAGGTTTTGGCTTCCCAGACTTCACACATTATGGGCATTGGCATCATTGTAAATTCTCTACTTGGATCTTCTGTTTTGTCACATTTTAATTTGTGTAGGTGGCGCTCTTCTCTTTGTCTCATTCTTCAGTGTGTTTCACCTCCCAGTATAAAACATCACTCACCGTTGTGACATCAATCAGCAGAAAACAATATAAAAAGAAGGTGAATATGTAAAATGTTGGTGATGTTATTACTGTACACCTGGAGGCAGAGTTTCAGCATGTGTTCGCCTCTAACAAGGAATCTGTTACCAAACTTTAACAATGTTCATGCTTCCAGGAAAACCTCAGTTCTCTTGGCCCTGAAATGATTTTCTGGTGTGTGTCTTGCATGCCACTAAATTGGAAACCTTATTTTCCTCTTCTCAAACTGTCCACACACTACCCTCACACACTGCTTTCAGTGTGACCTACATTTAAGCACGAATACATTGGAAATCTAAGAACTATTACGTGGCACCATTTTGACAAAAGGCATCTTTGGTGCAATAATCTGTATTTCATTCAAATCTCTTACAGTGTATTTATTAATTGCTAATCAGGGAATTATTGTTTTGTCAAACAGTGAGGTCTGTTTTCAAAGTCGCCTTTCTTGTTTTTTTCCAGGAAAGATGACTTTTTAAAGTGATTTTAGCTTCTTTACTGGCACAAGTTGCTGTGTGCTGCAGTGCAATTCTTACTAAACCACCAGGTGGCGCCAAAGTAAGGAATTCATATACAAAGTCCTTCACATTATGGCTTTAACTAAATTCCTAAACTTGCACAGAAATAGCTGATTGATTCATTGTTACACTGTTGTAGTGGTGAAATACAACTAAGTACATTTACTCAGTAGTATTTCCAGGTGAAAACCCTGTATCTCTTCTGATGAACTGAAGAATTACTTGTTTCTTTGTGGGGTTTCCACCTTCTTAATAAACTATTAAAAAACCCTCTTGGATCAGCTGTAAAATGCACCATCACAGAGCTGAAAACAGGGCTCTTTTTCTGAGCTTGTGAAAAGATGACTTTTTAGAGAAATGTGGTTCTCAAACGACAAACATATGTTTAGATTAAACTACAGTTTATAAAATAGTTAGAAATAGTTAGAATTAGTAATATTAATAAAAAAAACATCATATATAATAGTATACCATACTTTTACTTTTGATTCTTTAAGTAAATCCTGCTGATGAGCCTTACATTACCACTTTAAACTGTTTTGAATGCAGGACTGTGTTTCCACAGCGTGGTATTAGAACCATTACTTAAGTAAAGGGTCTGAATACTTCTTCCACCACTGTTGTTCACAAGAGAGCTACATGTCCGTACCATGGCGTCTTCTTTAGTGTAGTACTCTGGGATGGGGATGTAGTGGTTGGAGACTTTAGATTTATCTGCTGCCGTCTCTTGGGCGTCCCACATGATGTTGTTCAGGTCTGGAAAGTTGTGATTCAGGTCGATTCCTTCAAAGCTGTATCGTCCGTCAGCCCAGCCGGCCAGTTCTGAGCCCTGCAGCAGATCAGCCAACAGAATTAGTAAGTACAATGGATGAATGGATTCATATGGACGCATGCTACATAGTACAAAATGCTCAGTGTGCCACTTGCATTCTTCCTGCAGCCTCAATAAAGGAATGTTTTAACTGTGCAGATTTTCTGCTCTGAAAAGACTTTTAATTTGACGACAGCTACATCCCATCAAGCTATCACTCTAGTTCTGTTAAAGACACTTTGAAATGGGAACATCAACTTCCTTGAAACTGGAACATTAAACAAGAAACTCCTTCACTCCTGTTCAAACTGCCTTTTCTCCGTAACCGATATTCCCCTGGTTTGCTGGATTAAAATGAGCAATTAAAGATGTGAAGAATTGCTATAAAAGTGTTCAAAAACTGGCAAAACCACCATAATTGTCCAAATCAGACCAGTCATGTCTGAGATATTGCATGTGAGTTTACATTTGTAATCATTAGTTAGAATTCAAAGTCTTATCATATTTGAATCTTTATCTGTCCTCATACCAATCTTATTATCCACCATCCCTCCAAATGTTAGCAAAATTAGGCCACGCCCAACCTGCAGTCCAACTCCAGCTCTTTTATCATCAAGTGATGGACAGAAAATACAAAAGAAGCAGATCTGCCCTGAACAAACAAGGATTCATTCTACAAAGTCACTTTAACTTCAGCCACCTTCTTGTAAGCTGCTTCGTATCCGTCGGGGTTCATGGAGGGCAGGAGGTGGATTCGTGTGTCAGTCACCAGCCGGACGATGCGTTGGTTGCCCCTCTTGTATTCTCTGCACAAGTACTGCATGAGGTTGAGGACGAGCTCTCGGCCAAGAGCCTCGTTCCCGTGCATCCCCGCCACGTAGCGAAACTCCGGCTCTCCTGCCAAGAGGACAATTTTGAGAGTCGCCTTACTTGCCAGGCAATAAATTTGGAGGAATTTTGCCCTCATCAACTTAGAGTAAGAGCTCACACTGAACATGAAGTGCCTGAAATGTTTAAGTTTGATTTCATTCAGTAGGTCAAATTTAAAGTCCAGAGGAACTTCAGGAACACATTCAATCTCTCTGATTAAACTTTCAACCCGTTTGTGTTGTGTAATCAGACATGGATTGGCCAGACTTGATGGCGGACATTCCCAAAATCTGCACTTGATACATTAGTACTTCTTGCAAAAGATAAAAATTGTGCAACGCCTGCCTCTCCTCTTCTTGGATTTGGCAGCAGTGTTCACTTTACCATGAAACCGCAGGAAATTAAATCAGCTGTTGACACTTAAATAACTAAAATTCCCATGATTACCTCTTGGGAGTGTAGCAATTTAAAAATGTGTTTATGCCATCATCTGCATCTGAAGACAAGATCACAAAGAAATCTGTCTTGTTTGGTGGAGAGAGTGCCGTCTCCGCTTTCAAACCGCTATCAGTTTGTTTACACGGGGGGGGCCTCCTCTGCAGGACACCCCCAGCCGACCTGTGTGGTGCTGCTGAAATGAAAAGCCTGTATAAACACTGGAGGATGTTGAACTGGGGCCCCTGAGAAACATGATGAACTCTGGCCCAGAAACTTCAGACTTCAAGGTTTTATCTTAACTCATAGCAGAAGAGTTGAAACGCTCTTACCCAGTTCATGTTTGCCGGGGTTGTCTGAGATCTCCATGACGTACAGTTTGAGGCCCATGTAGCTCTTCCCGATGGTGTAGATGTGGGTGATGTCCGGGCACTCCTCAGTCACAGACTTCATGAGCTTTGGGGGGGTTAAGAAGACAAGTTGTGACTAGAAGTCTTCAAAGGGTTAACTGTGAAGTCTGAGGAAATCTGCAAACTGTTAAGAGTCTGAGTAAAAACCCTGAACCAGAGTTACTCATGATGAGTGTGAGGCCTCGCAGCCTTTCATCACGCTCTAACCTTCCTCATCTCTTTGTAGTTGTGGTGTCTGAAGTCCAGAGCGTCCTTCGATCCTGGCTCTCGCTCTGAGGAGTAAATGTCAGTGGGATCTACGAGGAAAGAGCACATTAACCTGAACCTATAATCTTAATGTCATTTGGCATATTCACATAGTCACTGTGAACACCTTGTTCTGAAAGTAAACCGTTCAAATGAATCACCATTTCTATCAGTTACACACTCAGCAGCTCTGCCTACCGTCCACGCGGCAGCCGAGTATCTCCGCCCGGAGGCAGATGGTGCCGTTGGCGTACCAGGTCTGCGGGTTGATGCGGATGAAACGGGCGACAGTGGGAACAGGGAGGCGTCCAAGCACCGGAGTCTCTGGATTCTGGTTTCCTTCAAAGATCTGTAAAAATCCGATGTGGGATCACATGGGTTTGATGCTAAATTAGAAAGCACTTCCCAGAGTGTAAACCAGCATGGCTGCACAATCCTCTACAAGTCGCTCAGTCCACCACTTTGGTCCACACATTTTGTGCAGACACTCAGAATGCTTTGAAATCACTTTGGCAATCCTTGAACCTTTCGTCCAGCGCCACCATCAGGCCAGGTTGAAAAACACTTTGGTTTTTGACCAGACACCTGCAAAATAATGTCATTTTTGCCTCAGCTGTACTTTGTGTTTAGTGCTAATTGGCAAATGTTGCTTACTACACATCAGCAGGTTAGCATGCTGATGTTATCATTTAGCCCACAATCTCAAAAATTTTACAATTCCATTGTTATTTGTTTGTTTTTCAAGTCCCATATGGTCTAGCGGTCAGGATTCCTGGTTTTCACCCAGGCGGCCCGGGTTCAACTCCCGGTATGGGAATAAATAATTTATTTTGTTATAATAAATTTACTTTAACAGCTCCATTGACATTCAGGGATTATTGAGGCTACAGTAGATTTGGCTTGTGGCCTAGGAGGTCATTGGTTTAAGTCCAGCATGGCAACACTGCAGTGCCCTTGAATAATACAGCTAATCTAATTAATGCAGCCTCACAGATCTGATTTACAGCAAAAAACCACTGGAGACAATAATGGGATTTATTTACATGATGTCTTTTATATATCCAAGTGCAGTAGGTCACAATAAACAGAGTCAAAACTACCTTGGATCTGTCATTGTTTTCATTTTGAGTCCTCTATTATTCTGTAAGAGTAGTTCACTTTTTTCTTCACAACACATAATTCACGTTTGCACATATTCCCATCTGCACGAGGTTCACCAAGGTAACAGTTGGTCCATTCCTCATATCGGAGAATTACAAAAAGTAGTTCCTACCGCTTCTTCCGTCCCATTCATGCAGGTTTCCCAGTTCACAGAGTCATTACTCAGCTGGACTTTGTAGGTGTGGACCCAGTCCCAACTATAACGCAGACCAGGAAGGACAAGAAATACATTTTTTGTAAACTTCAATGTGATGAAAGAACATTGTGCTTTGTCTTTGTTGCACAAAACGCTGAATTTACATCCATCTTTTACTGTCCAGTCAGTCAACATGCATTCATCTTGTCAAACACCTTTTTTTTAAGCAGCAGAACAAACAATCGGATGCTACCTGACCTCCAGATGGAGTTTCGGCCCTGAAGGATGACTCCAGTGAACAGGGTGGAGTGGATGGCGTCCACCTCGAGCCACTGGTGCCGGTCCTTATACTCAGCACACCAGGCTCCATCGTACAGGTCCCCGTCCTCAATGCCAGACTGCAAACACATGTTACACAGAAGTTTTGTGTCAGCTGCAGAATCCATTAGACTCTTGGCTCTGCCTCAATGTGAAGCATTGCGTGAGATTTCAGTTTTGACCCTGAGTGTAAAATAATTGCTTTCAGACTGCAGAACACGAAGGGGGGCGACTGGGACGCTGAACAGCACTGCTGGCTCTTTGTTATGTAGATGTTTTTATTTAATTTCCAAGTGACTCTTTTCATAGAAAAACGTAACAAAAGTACTCAACAAGAACGCTTTGTACTCTAAATACGGTCAGTGGGTTTTATTATAATATGAAATATGAAGTAAATGAGTAAGGAAACAACTTGCATCTTTATATTCAGCACATAATGTACTTTAACAGAGATTAAGACTCAGTCATTTGACACTGGGGAAGCTACTCCTCCAGGTCCCATATGGTCTAGCGGTCAGGATTCCTGGTTTTCACCCAGGCGGCCCGGGTTCAACTCCCGGTATGGGAATTAATATTTGTCACAACAACTGTGGCAGCTAATTTGACACTAAATATAACTTGTCTATGACCTGTTAGTCACCTGTATGACTATGTTAAAATGATAATTCTTCTTGGGGTTTGAACAGTTTTAAATTTTAGACCAAACGATTGGACGGTTCATAGACAGATCATTTGATTATTACAACAATCCTTTGCTTCAACCTTGTTACAATGTTATTCATAGATACAAATACTTATTTTTGATCATCTTACAGACCTCAGCAGGATCTTTCCAGAGTGATACTTCCACTCTTCTGCCTACAGTCTCCCTTATTGAGTTCCTGTTCCTTGTTCTTCTATAAGAGGCAGTTTACTGTAGTGACTTTGATCCAGATCTAGACCCACCTGGATATTCAGCCTCCCCCTGTGAGGACCCAGACCCGCCCGCTGATAGGAAGAAGCTTGGATCTGGCTGTCATCGACCCGCAGGGACTCCAGTCCTAGGGGAGGACAGTCTGGAAGGAAAAAGAAAAAGCACTCAGGAAATAAAATCTCCTTTCGGTTTGCGTCTGTGGTCGTCTGGAGACGCCGATCCTTTGCAGAAACAGAGTGCTGAGGGGTTAAAAACTCTTTCTGGTTTCTGTGAGTAAGGAAACACATGGCTGTTGTTATGTGGAATATCCTTATTCATCCCGGGTCAGTTCAGTGGAAGCCTGGAGGCCCTCTCATAAGGAAACTGCAGATAAGTGAATCCACGAAGGGTTTGAATGTAATTTGAGACAAAGTTGAGGGCCAAGAGGAAGCAAAGTCAAACGTCCAGCAGAGAAGGAGACAAGAGCTGCAGCTGCAGGATATTTCATGGCTTTGGGAACAAGCAATAACAGTCCCATTAACCACAGACACGTCTAGTACCAGCAGGTCACAACAGCTCTGTTTGTTCTCTTCAGGTCGAGTGACGTTTTTTCACTTCAACATCTTCAAAATGAAAGAAAAAGGAGCAAAATAAAGAAGTATGGTTTAACTTCACACTAACAATTCAGGACAAATATGTGTCGATTAATTGTTCCAGTTTCTGAAATGTGAATATTTGCTGGTTTTCTTTGTCTTCCGTTGATGGCAAACTGAGTATATTTGTGTTCTGGACTGATGGTCAGACAGAACAAGCTATATGTAGACTTGTCCTTGCACCATAAAAAGATTTTGATGGGCATTTTTCACTATTTTCTGACAAAAGATAATTGTTAATTACAACCACAAGTATGTTATCAACACGAGGAAGGAAGTTATGCAGCCTGTTCATCTTATATTTTATTTTATTTATTTATTAGTACATTTACTCTGGTACTATACTTAAGTACGTTTCGATGGAAACTTGTTGTTGTAACAAATAAACTATGTTATAAAAGATTAAGACATTCAGCAACATTTACACTATTTAAAATAAGCTCCACTTTTATCAGCTGCAACATTCAAGTGATTTAAACATTAATGAATCCATAATGTTGATCCAGAGAAATAATTCTGAAATGGAAAGTATATCCTGATGCTAATACTTTTGTAAAATTAAGTAAATTAAGTAGTATTACTACTTTTACTTCAGGAAAGATCTGAGAACTACTTCCATCACTGAAGATGGGAGCTCAATGGGTCCCTGAAGGCATCATTAATTAATTGCTTTTTTAATTAACATGAATAAGTTGGTTTAATCAGCTGGAAGTCTCCCTGGCTTCTCACAGCTGACCTTCTCTGCTTGGCTGAGGTTCAGATGTCAGATATTTACCCAGTTCTGTCTTCTTCTTCTCTGTCCTGCTGTCTTCTTCTTTGTTTTCTCCTCCGCTGTCTTGGGTGGTGTTTCTGGTGTCCAGCTGTTTGTCTGTGACGCTGGTGGATGGTGTTGTCTGTGCAGTTGCTGGAGGAGTGTGTGTGCTGCTGTGATCCGGCGGCTTCACGGTGACAGGCTCGGCTGTAGTTGTGCTGTTTAATAGTGAATTTAAACTCTCAGTGTTTGTCGCGTTATCTTGCAGCGCTGCGGCTGCGTCTGAAAACCCTCCGAGAAAAACCACTGCAGCCAGCGTGCACAAGCACTTTTCCATCTTTCTCTTTGTTTGCTGCGGCCGAGTGGAGGGGGGAACATTCCCCGGCCAGTTTATGTGGATTTGACAGAGCCAGACCTCCATCCACACCCCTCCTCCTCCTCCTTCTCCTCCTCTTCAATCCCACTGCCACTCTCCTCCCAAAATTCCAACCGAATTTCCGCGGGGGGGAAAAGTGGTTGAAAAGGGACTCGTGCATGATGGCAGCTTACATCATGTGTGCCATCAGTGACCCAAATGTTCGACTGCCAGACAAACATTAGCAAAACGTCTGCAAAGGAAACAAAGGTGTGACACGAAAACTACCCAGCAGATAAAGCATTTAAAGTAGCTAAAATGACCATCCAGTCCAGTCATGTAATATACATTATTCTGAAACGCACCATTCTGCAGTACTTTAAGTCTGCAGAAGCTTTAAGTACATTTTCATGCTTATACTTTTGTAGTTAAAATTTGAATGCAATTAACAATTAAAAACAGCACAAACTGACCAAAGTGTTGAACAATGTAAAAGAAGCATAAAGATGGAGAGGAGACACACGTGCTGCATCTCAGTTGGAGAAAAGGAGGTTTCATTTGACTCTTTGGCGTTTTTCAGGATGTGAAGTTATGAGAGACTTTTTCTAAATCAGTCTCAGATTTAAGGAGCTAAATTTGGAAGACGACGCCTTTTCATTGACAACTTAGGTGCATCTTAGCAACTTAAGACATTACATTATGTAGAGTTAATTATACTACTGCATATATGACAGATACTACTAATATTTTTGCATAATAAGCAGACCTCTTTCTGCACTAATAGTGACCTCTCAAATTCCTTAACATGCTTGTTGAGAAAAAGAAACCTTTTGAACTGACATAGAGTATTATTAAGTCTTTCCTTAATATTTAGATGTTTGTGGGAAATCATGCTTTAAAAATGTGTTTGCAGCAGGAAGGCAAACACTGTCTGGCAGGTGCATCCTGTCACTGATGTTTCAGCAAATTGTCATAAGATCAGTTTGTATGATGGTTTCATCTGATATCAACCCACTCCAGGGGAGTTTTGTGAAACAAGTACATTGAGTTTCCCCAGATCAACCTCATTTCAGTGACTCCACAGTGCTGCCTTCGACAGTTTAGTTCCTTTAGTTACGTTTCATACGAACTGCTTGCAGTTTAAAAAGTTGTCAGTCTTCTGCTTCTTTCCTGTTGTGTTCAGGGTCTGGAGGCTCTACATGTTTGGATCCTGAAAGTGACAGGAACAACGAGGATCGAGACATGCATATATCAACATACATATAAAGAATCTGTCAGTGGTTATTGGAGCTGCCAATTAACACAACTCTGTCATGGATTGAAATCTCAATATGTATTAGACAAGCTGAGATTTATTACAGCAAAAACTAAAAAGCACAGATTATTCTAAATGTGACAAACACACTTATGGGGAACACATCATCTCGTTTACTGGCCATTAAAAAACACATACTTTTAGATTCTCAGCAAACCGTCACATCTGTGTTGTGTTTAAGTTGCTCTGTCATGAACTTCACTCAGCTTATACTCACTTTGCTGTCACCGTCTGGTGAAATGAATGACGTTGCAATGCAAGACGACATTAAGAAAAACAAGGAGTCACCCTCCAAGCTGTGTATGACTTGTTCCCAGATGGTCTGCATGCATGTATACACAAACCGTCTATACAGCGAGGCCGACGTTGTTTGTGTGTCCAGGTTTGGCTCAAGCTTCACGCTGTCAGTCTCTCTGAGAGCATTTTAATGATCTTCTCCTGCACAACTCTGAACTAACGTCAGTTCAGTTTAGGTTCAGTGTGAAAGGATGAGGCATGAAAGACATAAACACAGTAAAGGTCCTGGAAATCTTCTCATAGTTAAAGTCCTAAACACACAACCACAGTCTAAACAGCTTATAATTTTACACACCTACACTCTTAATTTAATACGTGATCTTATTTAGTTTAATATCAGAGATTATAGCACAAGTGTTTGGTAAATAAATTGTCTGCAAATATTGTGGGTGTTTGGTTTTTGGAGGAAAATTGAGTTTTATTTTTAGTAAGATGAATGCTTTGCTAGGGCCTTTATGTTATCTTGATCAACTACAGGAAGTATAGTAAGAATTTCAGTTTCACATCTAAAGTTTAAGAGTTAAATATGATGTCTTTGTGGAATCAAATATCAACTACGTGACAGGAGAAACGGCTTCTTTCATATACATGCAGTTGAAAAGTAGAGCGCAAAGCAACTTCTCATCCACACAATCAGGAAATGTACTTTCTTTATATTAGTCATCTCTTTTCTGAGAAAGAGCATCTGCACTTTGTAGCCGAATGTTGTGAGATTTCTGCTGCTCGTTCTGGGAATTTAACTATGATTTCTTTGTTTGGATTGACAAGATTATACTTGATTTGAGAGAGCTGGTGTGGAGACAGCAGGTGTGAAGTGCTTTGTGGACTGAGAGAAATCAGACAAATGGATGATGGTAGGAAAAAATAAATTCATGCACACAGGTACAACACACATCCAGATATGTCAAAACATGTCTAAATCTGACTAAAATTTCAGAGATCCTACAAGATTATAGATGCATGAATTTGGATTTTTCTCTGAAACGCTGTATCTATAATCACAGCATGGCGTCTCATGCTTTAGAAGGTTCAGGAAGTATATCTTCCTCTCCCTGCATATTGATAATGCTTTATTACTCCCTCTTCTATATCTGTTTAAAATTGAATCACACAAATTTACAGAAAATGTCCAATGTGTGAAATTATTCAACTGGTCCAGAAGGTATCATTGATAGTTGTAGTTTCAGTTGTCATCTGTTTTTACTGTACTCTCCAGTGGTTCCCGAATCACTGTCTTCCAACCCCCTTCGTGACCTTAGTGTGGACATGAGCTGTGAGCAGTTTGACCTAAGAGTGATTTATCCTTCTCAGATTTTTCCCCTTAAATAATTTTTAGAGGCCCAAAGATGTTAAAGGACCCAGTCTTTGAAACAAAAAAGCAAAAAGTAGAGAAAAGTCAGAAGAAATACTGGGAAAACATATAAATGTTTTCTATGGTATTTCATTTTTTTATTTATTATTTTGTATACAAAAAATGACAACAAAGAAAGTTTCAGCTGTTAAAAAGTTCAGTTTAAAAAAATGCATATTGTTATAATGGTGATATCTGCAGCAGTAGTTTAAAACGGTACTTTTATTTTGAAATCGAAAATCCCTCAACCTGATTGGCGCAATTCGATATGACGTGTACACGGGAAATGGCCACACAGGCGAGCAGAATCACAACATTGCATTGGAAGTCTCTTTACTTGCCCTCGTATCGTTTAATTTGAGCTATTTGGTTTAGCTTTATCCATGAAGACTGTTGTTAACTATCTTTGACAAGCGGAAGTGAGAGAAAAACTCAAATATTCGGCGCGCAGTGCTATGAAAACATGTTCCTGGTCGCTGTGAAAGCTAACCGTCAGCAGCAACTAGCTAGCAAATGGCTGTTCGGTTGTGATGTCTGTCACTGTGGAAAGTAAGTGAACCACTGTCACTTTACACATACTAGCTACTTAAAAGCTTTGTTACTATCATATATTAATACCTAATTTAACGTCTGTACTTCTCTCGCGGTAATTAGCAGCTAAAATGTGACGCTAAAGCAGGAATTGAGAGCTAAATAACGACATGGTTGCTCATGGAGATCTACGAGCAGCCTAATCTAACGTGCGTTTATTTTGTGCTTTTCAGATGACAAGAAGACGACGGAAGCAGTGGTGAAGCTGCAAATGAAATACTTATCTAACAGCATGTGACACACGAGCTCTCTGCTCACCAACACGCTGGTATTCAAAGATGCCTCGCCTGGAAGAGTTGGCCAACGTTGCCCTCAGGGTGCCGAGCATCCTGGTGCTGGACCTGCTGTATAAATGTGACATTGAAGGTTTAACGGAGCACCTCAAGGCTAAAAATGAAGACATGCTCTTCAAATATAAATATGTCATCTGGAACATGTACTACCTTGGTATGTCTGCATGTGATCAAATGATGAGTTCACCCACGTTGTAAACTGTGTTCAAAACTCTGTAAAGTGTTTCAGTCATGGTTCAGCTGTTTCATGTTGATATTGGACTTTTCATCAATATCAGGTATTGGGTAGCGTAGAGTAGAGTGTGTGTTGGAAGGCTGCAATGAGACTATTGTTTTGTTTGCACAATTCTTTTATTCAATCAGTCAACATATTTTTGTAAATTAAGAACCATTGCACTGCTGTTTCAGGTCAACCTCTTTCAAAAAGTTGCCTCCCCCAGAAGAAAGACATTAGTCGAGGTTTCACTGACAGTTTGACAACGGAAAGAGTTACACACAGAGTATTTATTTAGGCTCATGAAAGAATAAGCCAAAACCTAGAACACATGGTTGAATCAAACCTTAGTTTATTGCTGATAATTGAGTTATTTAGTAGAACAAAAAAAAATCTTACTTTTAGAAGATGCTGAAATATTGAAAAGGACACTTTTGCATTGTGGGAGTATTTAGATGATTCATGGTCACTAGGAACAGGAATTGTTGTATAAGTAGCTTTTACATTCTGTTTCTATTGTTTCTGTGCAAAACAGGTTTTTCTTTCTCTTCTATTGTTTAGGAGCGATGTGCAGTATGTAGTCTGCAGCAAACAGTGAATCAAGTAGTTGATCTACAGAAAAGAAAGCAGCAACATTTGTGATAATTGATTAATCATTTTAGTCAAACATTTTCTGGTCAAATGTGAGGATTTGCTGCTTTGACCTGTTTTATTTAACTGTAACCTGAATCTCTTTGTGTTTTGATATGTTGGTTGGACAAAACAAGATATCTGAAGACATCACCTGGGGCTGTGAGAAAAAAACTGGCAGAAAATAATTCCTAGTCGCAGCCCAGGCAATGACCTTGAAAAACAGCGTAGTGTGTAATTTTAGCGTGTTGGCAGCTGAGTCAGCCTGATAAGTTAAATCAACAGGTTGGATGTGAATCCACCTTCTGTGCCTTTTCTAGTGTTTATCTTTTATCCTTTTCATTGAGTATCTATGAGCTTCACTCTTGACTTGATCAAACTAAAACAAAAACATCTAACATAATCATCCCCATTTTGCCTTCCAGGTCATCTGATGAATATGGTGGTGTTGATTCTGCCATTGAGACACATTGTGACGCTCTACCTCCACATACTCGCTACGCTTCTTCTATACATGGGGCATCAGATTTCCAAGTGAGATGCTTTACTGCTGCTGCTGCTGCTGCTGCTGCTACACTTTAGATTTATTGTGACCGGATCAGTTTTCCATCCTGACAACACTTGGCTGCACGGTGCCCCTCCCTCTGTGTATCCAGTGTCCGTCAGCCTGATATTTCATTTTAGGAGACAAAGAACTTTATCATGTAACGTGGGAACAACCAGTTGTTTCTTTTCTTCAGGCTTGTAACTATAAATATCTGACCTGTTTGGACCGAAAAATATCTAAATTGATCAAAATAAGGAATAAACAAATGGTTGAATGAATAATTCCCAGAAAAATGTTGAAATTATTTCATAATGTGTAAATTTGAACTTTTACTCTCACCTCAAGAAGGACCTCACTTTAGTAGAATAACATTTGTGCATCTACTTTATTATTTATTCATTTCTCAGGTTATTTGAGCTTTTCATTTATTTATTAATTTAATTTAATGGCAAAATGCAAATGTAAGATAACAACTCAGAGAATCGTGTGTTGCTGTGTGTTCTTTTAATGTCGTGTACATATCATTACTTTCTTGTCTTGTTCACTCTACAGGGATTATGTTCGTGAGGAGCTGCAGTACGGTTATGAAGGAGCAGTGTACCTTGACTCCCTGGCTTTCAACAGATTTGTCTCTGCAATGACCAGTGAGTGCTGAAACCAGACTTACACGTAAAGACATCGCTTTTAGGCTCATTTAGGTTCATATTCATAGACTGTTTTTGTTTGCCATAAAAAAAGCCAGATGAAGGTTGCATTTCATAAGGCTTCACCATGAATATGCTGCATTGATCCCCTTAACGTACAGTTGCACCCTTCCATCAAATGTCAATATTCTACATGTCTTGTGCATCTTTTAATACACATTTTCCTCAAAATTCATCCTAACATTTTTGTATCTTTGGAAACTTTAGCTTCTCTAGAATTTGACATTATGATATGTGGGTTTAAATGATGAATAGCATGCAGAACAGTGAGAACGTTTATTGTTAAATATGTGTGCAAAGAAAGGCACTCGATAGCACGAAGATGCTCATCAGTGATACCAGACTATTTCGTATGTAATTGTGCAGGTAAAATAGTCTTGGTTGGTTGTGATAACTCTCAGATCATTAGTCTGTCATAGCTCTGTGATAAAAGACTTGCAAAAACTTACATCTGTGTCTTCCAATGCAACAACTGTCGAGATAAAACAGGCGTCAGGACCGGTTATTTCCTTCTTGCTCATGGGTTCTAGGCTCTGATTGGGCCACTTGTTGTCAGTCCAATCTGGAAATCTGCTTGAGAAAGAGCAGGATGCCTCTTCTTCAGTATGTTTGTAATACTGAAATATAAAATGTTAGCTATTCTTACCGCTAAAGTGAATAAAGTAGTTATTGGACAATAGCTCTCATAAACACAATGAACTTTTGTGAACACAATATCCAGTAACTGGGTAGCTTTACAGTGGTTGTGATGGTGTTTTCTGTTCAGGTCAGATTATTCTCAGCACGCTGTGTGCCTTCCTGATGAAGACCAGGAAGGTGTGGTTGTTCTCTGCTCACATGCTCCCCCTGCTGGCCAGACTCTGCGCTGCTCCTCACGCCACGCTGTTAACTGTCAACACTTTCTCCATGGGACTGACTGGAGCCGGCATCACCGTGTTCCTCCTCTCACATCTCTTCCTGCCATATCGCCTCGCAAGGGCTGCCTATTCAGAGCTGCTTCAGCTGGAGGTACTCTTATTCTGAAATCCTGTTGTGAATGCGTCCTGTTTGTCTGAAGAGGTTGTAGATGTGACTAAATATGAGCATGGCTAGATTTAGCTTTTATGCCAGCAGTGTTTTGTTTTTTGTTTTTTTTCATTTAGTTTTTTAATGTTTAATAAAACCATGTTATTAAGGAATTTTTACTGTAGTGTTACTCAGGATTGTTCATTCATACATTTTATCAATACCATTTACTCATTTAGACTTTTTCTTCTTTATCTTACTGCATTTGTGGAAACATCTGCAGGTATATTCAATAATAAATAAATAAATAAAATGTATCAATATATGAAAATATGCTGTGTGCTCACTCTTTGCTGTTTCTTACTTTAATGGTTCTGTTGTTACACTCCGTCATCACGTCACTGGTTTCCTGTCCCTCAGGTGATCGAGCTGTACAGACTTCTGGCTGTGGGCATCTCTCTGTGGAACCAGTTTGCCGTCCCAGTGCTCTTCAGTGTCTTCTGGTTTGTTCTGTTCATCGTCCAGCTGTGCTCAGACACCATGTCTGGTAATGCCTCAGCAGGCCATCAGGGAATCCTGTTCTTCCTGCTCACGAGGTGCGACGTGATTCTGTGGATTATTTTGTACCTGACGTTATACACATCGTACGTTGTTTATAATGTTGGTGTGTTCCTTGCTTCATCCATTATTTGTTGAACCCTGCAGTGTCTCCGAATGTTGTGCCACGCCGTACTCTCTTCTGGGCCTGACCTTCGTGGTGTCCTATCTCGCTCTTGGACTGCTCAACCTATGCAAGTTCTACCTGGGGGGTTATGCAGCAGTTCAGAATGAGAACGTCATGCACAGGTGAGATGTTGCCTCCAGTTTTATACTTTTGCTCCACGTTTCACATTTAAACCTGCACTACCAGATCTTTTGGGGACACTTGACATCACTGACATAAGCTTTTAAGTTGATATGTTAGCAAACCGATGCTTATTTACATCTAACAGATTCAGAGCAACATTATGAATTATTTAGAGTTGTTTTTGTGTCCACCTGATAAATGTAAGTATAATATTCTTTCTCTTTAAGCTCTGTTTTTGGTCTCTACCAACTCCTGAGGAAAAAATCTGGCTTTTCAGCTGCTAAATGCTCCACTATGTTCTCCAGCTAGTTTCTAATGTACAGTGGGTTTTTAGACCTTTTTAGTTGAAAACAGCTGCCGGCTGAAATCGAAAATGGATAAACAACGAGCTGGAACTCAATAAAAAAAAATTCAGTTGATAAAAATGTTGATTATAGACGCTTATAATATATTATATTTATGTCTGTTTGTTGGTTTATGTTATATATTTGTGTTCTATTGTCTTTGTGTGTCATCTTTGTGATGGTATTAGTTTCCACCGGGGGGCGCCCAAGTTACATAATGCCCACAACCATTGCAGGCAATTTCCATGGAAGTACTTGTAACTGAGGGAGAGGCTACTTGGAAAATTCCCTTCCTTTATGCACTTCACCAAAACACTCCTGGCTGCATTGCCGTACATGGAAATCATCAGGGTGGCACCTAACAACTATTTTCATTATTGTTGATTATCTTATTGATTAATTGTTTGGTTTGTAGTGTCATAAAATTATAAAAAATGCCTTTCACAATTTCCCAAATTCCATCTTTAAATTCTTTATGTTTAATTAACAGTCAACAACTCAAATATACTCAGTTTTATATCACATAAAACAAAGAAGCAGCAAATGCTCACAGTAGTTAATGGTGCACTTAGTTAGATGGATAGAAAATGGTTCAGATTCATGATCTTTGAATGTATTAAGTGGCTTGTCATCATCATATCATTATTTTAATACTGTCCAGATTTTGATTTCAAGGGATTCATAATAAGAAGAGCAGCATTATTCATAAGAGATTTAACTTGATTCACTAGCAAATGTTCAAATTCATTCAGTAGAAAAATACAAATATACTGTAACACACAACTGTCTGAAGTCAAAGTGCTGTGTTGCTTTAGCTCAGTTCATGACTGCACCCGTTACCCTCTTTGTCCTCAGAGGTGTGACCGAGGGCGTCACTCTGCTCCTGCTCGCTCTGCAGACGGGCCTGTTGGATATGCAGGCGCTGCAGCGCACCTTCCTCCTCAGCATCATCCTCTTCATCGTGGTGACTTCAACACTGCAGTCAATGATCGAAATCACAGATCCAGTTATACTGGCGCTGGGTGCATCACGCAACAGGTACCAGCAGCAACAGTGAACTCTGTGTATTTCGGTGAGATGTGAGTTAAAAAGCTTTTAAATGTTCTCTGAGGAGTTCACTTTGTTCCCTTCATTTCTGTTTCTTCTGTGATGTAGGAGTCTGTGGAAACACTTCCGTGGCCTCAGCATGTGTCTGCTTCTGCTGGTTTTCCCCGTGTTTATGGCTTATAAAATCTCCCAGTTCTTCCACATGGACTTCTGGCTTCTGATACTGGTGTCGAGCTGCATGCTGACTTCCCTTCAGGTAGGAAGAGTGAATTTATATATCTTTCTTGTGAAAAGACGGGAAGCTCGGTTAGTCTTTGTAGCACGTGTGTTTGAAGAGTAGAGGTAATGAAACTCCATTCACTGAATAAAATGGCATTACATCAAACTTCCATGGCAACTAAATTAATCAAAACAATCTTTATTTATAGAGCCCTTCACACATGGCAGCAGCTTCACAACAAGCAGATCATAAACATTTTCTGATAGATTAATAACAAGTGATACAAAATCTTAATTTATAGAGCACTATAACTAACTAGCAAAATAACTAATAAACTGATAAAGTGACTCGGGCATTTAAGACATTATTCTTACATTATGAATTGAATTGATTCATTGATCATCATTTCAGGAGCACTTTACTGTAACCTGAGTAATATTCCATCACCTGTTCTTGACAACTTTGACAACAGTCTGCTCAATCAAGGACGGCAGCTTGAATATGGGCAGTTTGATTGGCACATTTAAAATAACTGATCAGCAACATTTCATTTCTTTATATTTGTACCGCCCGTAACCCTGCACACCCTTCATTTGGGCCTGTGCAGCTCAGTGAGTAACGATGGTACTACTACTGCTATCATTATGCTGTATTTCTAATTTGTGGTAGGTAGATTGAATTAAGCCGTTCCCTAAAGGCTCTGCGTGTAGAATTAAAATATTCCTGACTTTGGTTGTATCATAAAGAGACACTGTGGCAGACGCAGTGAACTCCGTACAAACTTTATGCTTTCAGAACAATATGAAAGATGTTATAATTTTCGTAAAAAATTCGACATATAGCACCTGTAAAGTAAAAAACTTTACTATTATTTGTAATATTCTAAATAAAATGTATTTATACTGTTCAGGTTACAGGCACCATGCTGATCTACTCCCTCTTCATGGTGGAGCTGTTTCGCAGCGACCCGATCGAGAGCCTGGACGAAGTGATCTACTGGGTGAACGCCGTCAGCAGGGTGCTGGAGTTTGTGGTGGCGCTTTGTGTGGTGGCGTACGGCACCTGGGAGTCGCTGTTTGGGGAGTGGAGCTGGATGGGCGCCTCCGTCATCATCATCCACTCGTACTTCAACGTCTGGCTGCGAGCTCAATCCGGCTGGAGGAGCTTCCTGCTCAGACAGGAAGCAGCTAAGAAGATCAACTCCCTCCCCCGAGCCACGGCTCAACAGCTGCAGCAACACAACGACGTCTGCTCCATCTGCTTCCAGGTCGGTCACACTGTCGTTGGCAGGTTATCAGAGTGCTTGTGGGGAATATTTAAAGCTGGGAACAAACTACACAACATACAGTCAAATCCAAAGCTCTGAACTGAAGCCTGTGTATGAGTGCAGAGGATTTGGGGGTTTAAGATTGTATCTTATTGCTTATTGGCTTATCTTCAGAACAATTGTAGTGTCATAATTATATCAACCATGTTTGATTTTATTTGCAGGGTTCGTACAAAGTTTGGAAAGTTTGGAAAATGCTAAATTTTAACCATTTCGAATTCAAGGTTAGGAATATGCTTGAAAATCCATATCCAGCATCAGTATAGTTATCCATGTTGTGGTACTTGATATTTGACAGGGACACCTCTATATGCAGGTGGCATACTGACACAAACCGCGGTGTATTTAACATTGTGTGTATCTTTTTTTAAGAAATGTTTTCCTGTTTTTCCAGTTTAGCCTCACCTCTACCTGCGCTGTTCAGATGCGATTCTTTGGCCAACAGCCATTGTTTTTGTTAAAACCAGTTCCTATGGTTTCTCCCCCCCTTCGTCCACCCGTACAATGACGTCAAGCTTGTTGTCAAGGAAGCAGCTCCCAATAATCATGATAATATTACAGAGAAGTGTTGATGTTAGCCGTGCCATGTATCATAAACAGCTTTTAAGCAAGTTCATTCATATACAGGGAAATACAATGTGCTTTACTAAAAACAAAGAGAGAGAATGGAAGACTTCATTGACACTAATGGAAATTCACATGTTACAGCAGAACTCTAAGAGATTAATGAAGAGGTGAAAAAACAATATACAATATGTGTGTGGCAGCCATCATATAAAAACATCAAAATACTACTATAATACATAATAACAAAGGCACAATAATAACAGTATAGTAGTCAAATAACATTGTTATGTGTATGGTGACATACATACATATATATATATATATATATATAATGTGTAATAGTATTATAGATATGTGTCCCCAGGTGTTTTTGTCAAGTCAGATATGTCTCTCCTCACAGGAAATGAGCTCTGCTGTGATCACGTACTGCGGGCATTTCTTCCATGGCAACTGCCTCCGCAAGTGGCTGTACGTGCAGGAGACCTGCCCCATGTGCCACCAAACGGTCCGACCCAGCCCAGTCCGAGCGCACAGCCAGGCTCCATGCGACGCTCCGGCAGCTGCGACTCAGAGAGACGTGGGGCCAGATCCGGCTGCACAGGAGGGGGATCACAACCTGGACAACGGCACGTCCCAAGAGATACAGAGCGATGCTTTAACTCCTGGTCCCACCGAGCAGCAGGAGGAGACGGGAAGCTTTGGGGACGGACATTGTGGGACAGAAGATAAAGACCAGCCAGCCGAAGCTCACGGGGAAGCTGTCCACAGTCTTCGTTTCAGCTCCAGTGGAGACTTCGTTGGATTCGTCAGCCCAGTGCCAAGCTGCTCTTCTGGGGGCATTTCTAGTTCTCATGTGCCGCTGGGCAAAACTTCTCCCAACGTGCACCACCAAGGTGGGGAGAGTGGCAAGGGCTCCCCACTGCCATTGACTCCCAGCGCTGTGAATAAGAACACAGTGGAGGGCCAATCTGACTCTATAGGAGCAGAACTTGAAGCTACTTTCTGTCCTAGAGTGCCACAAAATGGCGATGGTAAACATTACAGCTGTGTTGGGACACCTAAATCATGGAACATCCGTGATTCACCTGAATTATCAAACAATGCTGATAGAAATCTTGAGGCATCTGGTACGAGCCTTGTTGACAGCCAAACGCCTGTCAAATCACGTAACTCAGAACTCTCAGACTACATTGACAATCCCCAAAGTCACGAAGGTAACGGCACATATTCAGACTTGGACGAGGACGGGCTCAGGGAGGCCGAGACTGTCCCACAGATCCCCCGGCTGTCCTCCTTAGATGCCACCTTCTCTTGCACAAGCACAGACAACAGTCAGTGACTGCCCTGCATCAGTGCCTTGAAGGGTGTAAAGGGTGATTCTCTGTAATGGGAATTGAACACATTTGCCTTCTCTCTGTGAACCAATAGGAAAAATAAGTTTTATGTTTTACCAGACAGTGTCCTGAATGTGCTTCAGTTGAGCAAATACCATGCATCTGGGTTGAATATAGAGACTAAATTGTGTTGGGTTAAAGTAATACCCTTATTGTACAACTGTAAAGAAATTGTAAACAAAAAAATCTAATTCATAGAAATGATGTGTAAAGCAAATATCTCTGCTTCAGTATTTACCAAATTCTAGCAGGTCACAAGTAAAAATGTTCTCTTAGAGAAATTAAATGGCTTTTGATTTCATGTTTTCTAGTGTCCGGGTAGTTCTCATGTGGCAAAGGGACGTCGGTCTTTGTTATTCATGAATTTGCCTTTTGTACTGCAAAGGTTCTTTGTCTCCCAGTATTAAATTACTGCTGTTAACATGTACTTTGTGTGTTTTACTGTAGTTTCTATATGAATAAAACCATGACAGGAGCACCATGAAGCTGGCATTGTGCCACATTTATGAAGTCTAAACAGAACATTACTTCTGTAAGAGAGTCCAGATGAAACTTTGGTCTCATGTTAATTCTGAGAAAAGCAAGTATTTGATATTACTGTATACTCACAATCATCTATAGTTAAGTATCATAAGCATCATGAATTGCATAGCTTCTTTTAATATATACATTTAATCTAACATTAAATTAAGACTGGAGAAAAACCTTTTCATGAGACTGAAACTGAAATACTTACAGGTGATGTCACAAATATCATGGTCAGACTATTAACTCCCATTCTCCCTCCTCTCTGCATTGTGAACAGTTGTGCTGGGTTTGCTGTGTAGAAATGTAAAGTTTGCTCACCTGTGCTGAAAATTGCAGGTGTTTAAAGTGAAAGGAGTTTAAAGTGTCAGTTTATATTTTTCTTTGGTAATGCATATCCTCACATTCCCAACAAAGTTAAAATAGACTAGGGGTGCAACTAATAATTATTTTCATTATCATTTAAGAGTTTGAAGGTAAAATATATCTGACTACTAAAGAAATGTCCTGGTTCTGATGTCAACAAATTCAAATGACTTGTTTTCCCAGGCCAATAGTTCAAAACTCAAACATATTCAGTTCACAATCACACAGAACAAAGAAATGCAGAAAACCTTCACATCTGAGAAGCTCTCATCCACAAATGTTTGGCAATATCTGCTTGAGAAATAACTATTTTGTAATTGTTGCAGCTCCAAATAACGTTGACGATGGCTCTATTCCATGTTATTGTCCCAGTTGATCATGACAGTAAAGAAGGTTGTTGTTTACTGGGATGCAGAAGTCAATGTTTTTAATTACATCTGTGCCTTTCCTGCTATTACATGTTTAAATGAATGCTGTTAAAAAACACCTATTACCACAAACCAACTTTGGGCTTTTGGGGCTCAGGACCCATGGTGCTTTTACTAGCCGCCTTGTGTTGATTTAATAACATGTTTTTCATTAGAATACAATTTGAAACAACTAAAAAGTTTAAAAAAAAATTAAATAAACACATGGCACTGCCTATTTTTGAAGTTGTAATTATGGTTTTCACATGGCAAAAAAACAAAACAAACCCAACACATTACAACTGAATTTATGTTCCTTAACAATTAAACGCTGACATGTCCTGAGTGTTCAGTCACGCATTGTTGTGTTTTTTTCAGCAGGCTTGTAACCAATCTGCCACCACATCCGCCCCGTCACTCAGCAGCCAGCCGGACCGCCTTCTCACCATAAAGCTTCAAATACGTGTAGACAGCCGCTAGTTGGCTAAAACGGCACCGACCGAAACCGAAAGAAGAGGAGCAGCTTTGTCGTCCGGGTTACTTCACCTGGCACACGCACTTATTCAGCCTCAACCGGGGATACAGATAATCTACCATTAGACATTGAAGCTACGCGGAAACGGGGGGTTATACAAGGACGGTGTAGCGGCGAAAATAAGCTGTATACGATCGCCAGCTAGCTTTGTTACCAACTCCGCGCATACGTAGTTTTAGCTCGCTAGCCAGCTAACTACGCTAGCACGAGAAGAAAGGCCGTCGAGTTGACCCAGCGTCAATCATTAAAGCAGTCAGCGAATCATCCTGGCATATCACGGTCGCCCATCACTGCTTGGATCTGAAAACCTTAAAACTAAAGAGTACAACATCGAAAGAGGATGGCTCTGAAAAGGATCAACAAGGTAAGATAGCGCGTTCGCGTTAGCTAACTGCATTAGCTCGCCTCGCTAGCCTCCCACAATGTACCGCTGTTCTTGATACTATATCCTGTGAAACATGGCGGTGAAACATGTTCGCGGAAGTGTGAGGTTTGTGGTTTTTCGTGTGTTAAGGTATTGACGTGTTGAGGGTTGAGTGAATTCACGGTAGTTTTTGGTTTCTTTAGCTGTTGGCATCGCCTAGCACACCGACACGGCTCAACGTTTAGCTAGCTAAAAGTAGCAGTTTCAGTTACAGGTTCCGTGTGTTCGTCGAAGTGGATTGACGACAAAAAGAGGCCGCATGAATTGCTCAACACTCCATACCTTTTACGCCAAGTCACATATGTTTGGATGCTGTCTGGTTATTTTACTAGAACCACCACGTTGGTGTTGTGTTTTTTTTTTTTTACCGTTAAACATTTCATAATATCTGTTACCCGAACCCATGACTCATATCACTCACTGAATCGGTGTTAGTTCATGAGTGTTCATGATACATTTCCTTGGTATGTGGACGTATTTGATCTGTGACTCTGCTCATCAAAGGGTTTGTTCAGAGTTAAATGTAGTACATTGGCAACAGTAGTGTAGAGTAACACAGTTAAGTGTTCACAACACGGCTTCTTTCTTTATTCTGCTGTTGACTATAGTCGTGTTTCAAGGAAATCCATAAACTAACATGTGAAATGGTGTCTGTCTGAGGGCCGGGGTGGGGCAGTGGCCTCCACCTAACTCCAAAGTAGCTGTAGACCTAAAAATAACACTCCGTGTGTGTATTTATATATGCTGGAGGCTCATCTTGCTGGTAAATGTGGAGACGATAACAAGGTGGGCCCCGAACTGGTGCAGAGTTGAACTGAACTTGGAGGAGAGTGGCAGCAGATAACCACACACGCAGGAGGGTGTTGTGAAATAAATGAAGCCCACGACCTCCATGTAGCACCTCCCTTCCCCGGTCCCCATGTTGGCATTTATACTCGGGGTGTTCAGTGCTGCTCAGTCTTGCACATTGATTTCAGATGGTGTCATCTCATTGTTTTGTCTCTGAATATTATTGCGGTCTAATTGGTTGTTGTTCTAAATCTTTTTGTTACAGGAGCTTAATGACCTGTCTCGTGACCCTCCAGCGCAGTGCTCAGCTGGCCCAGTGGGCGATGACAGTAAGTGTCCCTGAACTAATCAAGTCTTTTTGGGCTGAAACTATCCTAATCTGCCAATTATTCTTTCTTATATTGAATTGATTTGTCTCTAAAATGTCACAGTGGGAAAAAATTTTTTTTACTTCCTACAGACTAAGGTGACATAAACTAGAAAGGGCAGATGTGGCATTTTTTTAAATACAAAAACGAAACAGTGAAATACATTTTAAAGATTAGGGGGAACAAAGACTTTTCATAATCTGAATTTAAGAAGTTTATATTGCCTCACTGAAATAACTAGGAATACAGTTGGATGTAGGCCCATGGCTATGAACCAGCAGCGTATGAAAATTATCTATAAAGGGAAATTGTGTTCTTGGAAGCTGAAAAGACTTTTAGAAACCTAGTTCCGGTCGGATCACATACCTATGACCTTTCTTTGCTTCCTAACATTTACTTTCTGTTCTTTGCAGTGTTTCACTGGCAAGCCACAATCATGGGGCCTGTAAGTAGACATTTTATGACATAATTGTTGCTGTCTTTTTGTATTTTAAACCGGCATGATGAATTTGTCTGAGTTTGTACTCCTGGCTGCTTTTAATGTATTCATGAGATAAAGGTTGAAATTTGACTTGATAATGAGCAGCTGTGGACAGGAAGTTATAGACCACTCTTTTCTGAAATATGCAAATGTGCTTCTTGCTTTCAGAATGACAGTCCATATCAGGGAGGTGTTTTCTTCTTGACAATTCATTTTCCAACAGACTACCCATTCAAACCACCCAAGGTAAGCCGAATGACAACCGGAAACAAGGTTTTCCTCCTTTTCTCTGATACATCGGGCTAACTGTAGATATACTGTCTTTGCAACAGAAGGGGGAGAGATATATTAATTTTTCCCCCTCAATGTCGGGTACTTGGGTCAAACATTGTTTGTGTAAACACATTTAGACATTTTATGTAAATAAAATAAAGTAAAACAAAACATTTCTTGTAAATGAAACTACGCCCACCAGTTTGGCACCATGAACACATTTTATCTGTTGACAACCCTCATGAAGTAATACCAGTCATTCCAGATTTTGATTGTCATCAAACGCCACTGCCTGGTGTCAAGTTAGTTGAATTGCATAACGGAGACCTGGTATGTGTGACTCGCATATCACGTGTCCTCACTGTTTTTGATTTTGTTCTATTTTTCTTCTTTTTTTTCAGGTTGCATTTACAACAAGAATTTACCACCCAAATATTAACAGTAACGGCAGTATCTGTCTGGATATTCTCAGATCACAGTGGTCTCCTGCACTTACTATTTCTAAAGGTATGAATAACCGTGAAATGACATCATGAGTACGTGACCGTTTTACATGTCAGCTATTGATGTCTGAAATTAGCTACAAGCTACCAAATACTGATAAGAGGTCCTTGATGGACAAATCAAGGAGGGTGCTGGCTAATAACGACATGAATGTTTCGAAATGCTCTCCTGTAGATTGAATTTTGTTTTACACAATTTAAATGTCAAAAGTTTTAAGCACAACACCTGATTCTGTGTTCATGAAAACATTTAAAAAGACAAGAGCATTTAAAATGTAATGTTTTTGGCAGGTATTTTCTTTTCTTATATAGCTTGTGATTATGTTTGGAGACTGTAATTAATCTTAACTTAACACAAAACATTAGATGTCAACAATACGCACAGTTTTAGGTTTATTTAGTAGACATCTTGATTCGAGATATTACGAGACGTCAAACCTTGAATCTATCCCAGAATAAGGTTCAAGTTACTTCTGTAGACGGGTAAAAATGTGAAACAACTGCAAGCTATTTAACTTTTTTTATTTTCTCAGTAGAAAATGGTTTAGAAAAATTGGTTTGATGTCTTATCTTTTTTTTCAGTTCTTCTCTCCATTTGCTCACTCCTATGTGACCCAAACCCCGACGACCCACTAGTGCCAGAGATCGCACGAATCTACAAAACAGATAGTCAGAAGTAAGTGCAACATCCACAGGTGTGAGAAACTGTTCTCTAAACATGTGAAATAACAATCTCCCCCCTAAAAGAACAGCTGTGTGGTACATTATCCACAGAAAGTGTCACCTGGGTGTCGTGTGTAACCTAGTCTCACTCTGTCAGGTACAATAAACTAGCTCAGGAGTGGACAACAAAGTATGCCATGCTTTAGGGTAAGGCCAAGAGGCATTGCTGCATCTTGGCTAGTGCTGTGGGATTGGTTGGTTGTGTTGTGATGCTCTGGTCTCGCTGGCATAACCAGAGGCCTGGGTCTCTGTTATGAAGTACATGACTGCAGTGTGGGGTTTGACTGTGACTACACTAATCTCTGGCTGTCTGTACGTATAGAGTGCTGTATTGGCCGCACTCTGCTCAGATCTCAGGTTGAGCTGCACCTCGAGTCCCTGCAGATATGGAGTCTGTTGCTGTAAATGTACAAGTTAACTGAATATTTCTGCCCGCCCACTGATGGATACAACGGTCTCTTGACAGTTGAATTATTGGTAATACGAAGCCCGAGATATTAAGATCCACTAGTAATAATCACAAGTCTTCGTTTGAATAAAGAAACCTCAAGTTTTTATTGATGTTGCAGCAACGGGGGTTGATTTAAGGTCTTCTCTCTCCCCAACGTTTTCTTCTTGGACCAGACCTCAGACCAACTCGTACCATAAGTTTATTTTTAATTTCTTTATTTTAGTATGATTGGAAAATCAACTTGAGATGGGCGATCGGTTAAAGAGGCTTTCAGTTTTTGTTGCATGGTAAAGCAGCTGTCAGCAGGGAAAATGTTCAGAGACACGCCAACATTTGGCTGCCAAACAGAACTGCATTCATGAGCTATGATGTGTGAAACTGAAGCCCGGCGGACAAACGATAAGAATAAAGCCAGTTGGGGTTCTTGTATGAAACACTTGCTGCTGTTGTGAACCCTCGGGTGTCTTCATCACCATGCATTCGTTAAACATTAAAAAGAAGTCAGCAAATCATTTACTTTGACGTTTTTTATCTCTTATGAGTTACAAGTCTTAACAAGCTTTTTTTTTTTTGTGAACAGAAGGAAATGAATTGCACGTCAGATTTGAAAAATGGTCAGAAGGATATACTTTTGTTTCTTTGGCATTAATTTAAAAGGCTTGTAGGTGGAAGCGTGTAGACCCGTACGGCGCTTCAGGGTCACAAGACTAAAACATGGAGCAGGAAATAAAAAAATTAAATAATATGGAGGTCCATATTAAACTCATCAGAACGTAAACTTCACAAGGAGCAAAAATGAGAATGCAATAATCTACTTTTAATTTTCACACACTTGCACAGGTGTAATGTATTAAAGGCTATTTTCATTTTCAAACACTTAACCTGCTGTACAATATTTAAATGTTGGTTCATAAAAATAAAACACAACATAAACATCACCTGATTTGTTTCTTTATGCTAGCAACATTTAGGTCACAATTCAAATGAATCTATTTTCTAACAATTTGAAAATTAATTGAATGATCCATAAAATATCTGAAAACCAGTGAAAAATGTCAGTCCGGTGTTCCTAGAGACCCATTTGATGCAATTTAATGTTTTTCTTATAAAGCGGCCCAAAACCTAAAAATATTAAAACTGCATCAGACTCTTTTGGAAAACAAACGTTTGTCGATCTGCAAATAGTTTAATCTCTACCCACCATAACGGAAAATGCACATTTGATGTTTGGTGTGTCCCAATAATGCATTAGGAGTCAAAAGAATTGCTCAACCAAATCATTAGTTTGCTATTAAAAGTCTAAAACATGCTGTTTTTCTAAGTAGTGTTTTATATAATCTGTGTATGAAGTATTGTGTTGTAACAGATCTTGCTACGCTAGGGTAACACATTTAGAACAAAAGCTTTCTGTGCATGTGAACGTACCACTAACTCCAGCACGAATGGTTTGTTCTTGTAAGAAATGTAGCTTTTCTTGTCTCACTGGCACGTAAAGACAACGTGGTCGACTTTACGGTTTCAGATTAAGTTTAGTTCCAGTGTGTTTGTGCACATATGGGCACATTTTGTTAGGACACTAACTTGCAATGTTTAGAAAGCAACATGCTCGAGTGCATGTACTTAAATACATCCTGAATAAAAAGCAAGACATAATTTTTTATATTTATTTAATTTTAACATTTGAATGTGTTAAATCAGTGATGTGTTGGTTTGAGATCCCCTGAAATTAAAAATCACTTTTTCCCTCTTTGCAGATACACCAAAACGGCGAAAGAATGGACAAACAAATACGCAATGTGATGGCATCGTTGGCAGAGCTGGTGGAAAATGTCGTTCCTGGTTCTAACAACAACAAAAAAAAAATTCTGGGTTTCAGTTTTCTTTTCACCCCCCTTTTTGTTTTTTTGTTTATCAGAGCATTTTACCCCCTCCCTCCCTTTTCCACCTGCGCGCTCATAAGAAGATAGTGTTTTCTCTCTAGGACATGTGCCAGTTTCTGTGAAGTTTCTGCTCCCATTTTGTATGGAGTTAAAAAAAATATATATATGTAAAAAATCACCATGGTTCTGAACACTCGACTTGAGCATGCACCAGTAAGAGTATTTCAACCCCAAAAATTGGTGATGTTGGTCATTTACTCTGCACACACTTGGTAGAATCTGATGCGACGGGTCTCCCGACACTGAGCACTAGATCAGCCCCATGACGATCCAGTTGGCTGACTGGCTGGATCCCGTGCGGCTGATAGTTCCTGGATTTCTCAGAGCACTTGTAGAGGAGCCCGTCTTTTGCCATACAAGTAAATTCTAAATTTTTTAAAGTTTCAAATTGGCAAAATTCTGCTGCATTTTATTTGAAGGTGGTAAAATCTGGAATGGGAGGTGGGGGATGCCAATTCTCTGAAAGATTTTGAGAAACTGGGTCGTGGCTCCTGTATTTTCCTCCTGGACTGGTGTGACATCAGTATGTTTTTCTGATCATTAGTATAGGGAATCTATTACCTGAGGAACGGCTTGTATCTTATTCCACTATCAAAGTGTGTACAGAGAAGCACAGCCGTATATACCAATGTTAAGGAAACAAAATATAAGAACTTCAGTGTTGTATTTTATGCATGTTAATAAAGGTAGGCTATTATATGATATTTTTCTGCAGATTCAGTGGATTGTAAGGCTGGAAGTCTGGAAAAAAAAATTGGTTCCCCTCAAAGGCTTTCTATTTCTTTTGTTATTTAGAAGCCAGTAGATGAGCTATTAGTTGTATGCCCACAAACACTGTCTTCTTGTAGCCCTAAAATATTGACGCAAAGCTAATGGTTGATAATCAACTTGTGGCTCTGTTTCTTTTTACTTTTCCCTTCAATAAAGTTACTTAAACCATAAAACGAATCACTGGTGCTTTTTACATTTTTTTTCTCATTTGAAGTGAACATGTTAAACATTTGTTGACTACAGTTATATACAGAATAAAGTTTAATCATCGATGGGTTAAGACTGGCACTAATGTGACCATATTTGAAGTGTCGCAGCAAAATGACATTTATAGTCTTGTATATAATTTATATGCCTGTTTCATCCTTTCATAAACCTGTAAAACAAAGGGCGAAATCATCTCTTATTTAATAGACTTGACTGTTTTGGGGAAATCTTTTGTACTTGTAGAAAATATCCTCAAATGTCAAGACCAGTCTTTATCTTTAAACAGCAAAAAATAAAAATAACTAGTTTTGGTTTTTTTTGACAAACGTATAATTTCAGTTTTTCCTTGGACTGGTAAATTGGACCACGGTGCATCTGGATATTGAATAAACTGATTCATCAGTTAAAATGAGATTATAACACAAGTCTCTAAAAACATGTCTGCTGGCTCTCAAATACATTAAATATGGTGTTAATACAATATTATGCTCTTAAGGTTTTCCAATACTGATGACTATCAATTACGAGCAACATGCATGTTCAATATTATCAAAACGGACAAACCAGGTTTCTTTTTATAAGTACAAAAATACTTCGTCTGATCTTCAAATAGTGTTAGTACTTATACTTTAGTAACGGCTCTAACTACTTCATATACTGGTTGTGACCTGACTTTAAAGTTTAAAATTCATACAAATCTTAAAACATGTCTGAAAATGTAAAAACCCTTTTCGCACTAAGACGTCTCCCTCGTGCAACAACTCCGAACAGCTGACCGCCACGAGAGGGGTGTCACATGACAAACACGGAAGTGCCCGTTCACAAAAGACAACAACCCAGCCAGTACATATTTGAAGCGTATTCTCGTTACCTGCCATGTCTACAACAATGACTCTGCGTGGAAACACTTGTATGTGTGTTTTTGGTCTTTTGTTGTGTTTGTTTTTCGGAGTTTTATCCGGTTTGTCTTCAGTAACGAGTCTGAACGGTAAATGGAGTCTTTCTAACGCCAACGGCTCGCTGTCTCTGCCTGCTGAGGTGCCCGGATGTGTTCATTCAGCTCTGCAGCAACAGGGATGCATCCAGGTGGGTTTATCAATCACTTTATACCTGAATATAACCACACCTTAATATTTACCGCACTGATTAGAAGGTACAGAAGTCATTTCTTTGTGCAGTAAGTATAAATTGGACTCCTGCTAGAGCAAAACCTGAACCTGAGGAATATGTCTTAATGAAGTACATTGATTCAAGTGTAAATTTGAGGTACTTTTCTCTTAATGCCACTTGATACTTCTACGCTTCTACTACATCTTTGAGGATAATGTACTGACAGCTTTAGTTACTAAAGAGCTTTTATAATATGCTATTTTGATTATGAATATGATATTTGATTAAAGTCATGTTTTGTGCAAATCCATTTCATGGTTGAGGTGATCCAAGTTTCCCCACAGTATTCAAACTATATATTAACATTTACTTACTTGTAGACATAAAAAAGTTTCAACATTCCACTATAGTTTTATTCCAGGAAAAACTAAAATTATTTTGACATTTTAGAGACTTCTTTTTTGGTGTATGGCCAACAGTTTTCTTGTGGTGTGGTCCAGACTTCAGTATTTCCTAAACCCTGGCTACAGCCATTTTTCTTTTCTGGCATGAAAATGTCGCCTCATGTATCAGAGCAGGAGTCAGACAAACCTCCGTATAGAGGAGTGAAATTATGCAGAATCTTTTTTTTTTTTTTACTTTTCCTCCAGGACCCGTATTTCAGGTTCAACGATGTGTCTTATCGGTGGGTTGCCCTCGACAACTGGACATACACGACCACATTTACTGTGTCCACCCAGCTGAGGTCAGTAAGATGATTTATTTAATTCATGTTTTCTGTATCCTGTTCCTGACGCACCTTCTCTGCATTAACAGGGCCAAACAGAAGGTGCTGCTCGTCTTTGACAGCGTCGACACTGTAGCATCGATTTGGCTCAACGGAATAATTGTCGGGAAGACGGACAACATGTTTCGTAGATACGTGTGTTCACCGGAATATAAGCACTTCACGTTTTCTTCTACACCACTGCATCGTTGGTTTGCCCTCTCTGAAGTACCTTCTGTTCTTGGCGTGTAGGACTTCCAGGTCGGAGACGTGCTGAAGGACGGGGATAATGTGCTGAAAGTTAGCTTGCTGTCTCCAGTTCTTTATGCGTCTGAGCGAAGGACGGCTCACTCTGCCTACAGAGTTCCTCCTGAATGTCCTCCAGATGTCCAGAAGGGGGAATGTCATGTCAATTTCATCAGAAAAGTAAGTCACGCCGTGTTTTTGTAAAAGAGATTTAAAACAGAATCATTTTTACCCACCAGATCCAGTCTTTAAAAATCTTGTGCTAGGAATTATTAAATGTAACACAGTTACACCGGTTCTATTTTCTGAAGGAGTCTTTTCTTCTAGCAATTCTGATAATATTCCTTATGCAGAATTCCTTTCTAAAATGTGTGTGTGCACTAAACACTGACCTTCATCTCCCCCAACCAGCACTTTCCTTCCTCTTCCTTGTTTCCCGACGTTTACAATTGAATAACTGAACTAAACATGCAGATCAAAGTCTCACACCGTTAAGAGCTCTAACCCCATGAACAGTTTTCACGTCGCGGCACATCTGAAGTTCCACCTCTCTTTTTTGCTGAAGGAGCAAAGCTCTTTCAGTTGGGACTGGGGGCCTTCGTTCCCCACAATGGGACTGTGGAAGGGAGTTCAGCTGGAGGCGTTTGATGTCCTGCAGCTCATCCAGGTTTCCTCTGTCCCTCTCTACAGTACGTCCCATCTAATCTCTATCACCAAAAGTTTGTTGGGTAAAAAGCTACCAAAAAATAAGGAACGCTGTTAAACACGAGCAGTGATGCTTTGAGGTGATTTACTCACTTCCAGATTAAATGATTTATCTGGAAGTGAGAGTTGAAATTAAATAAAATGTACTGAATTAGACTGATAAGTGTTTCTGTTATTTAGTCTACCCTTATTGATATAAATGGGGTGGACAAAATAATAGTAACACCTGTCAGGACAATGCAATGCATTTCAACAGCACCACAAACTGCAGCCTCAGAAATGACCAGAAAGTTGAATCAATCGACTGTTGAGTTAGACTGTGCGGACTTTAGCTAAGTGTAACTAATAAACTGGCATGTGTAGATGGGAATTTACTTTTGAAATCTTGCATAGAAATGTACAAAATACAAATCTCAGTTGTGCAACTGAGAAATAAGTTGTGACTTTTTCCAGAATAAATCTTTGTTTTCTTTTTCTGCTGGCATTACGTGATCCCACCCCTAAGTGGACTAACTTTTTCTTTAACGTGTGTATAATCTGTGCGTCTGTTTCAGATTTCAGCCTGTCTCAGTGGAAAGTCCAGGTCGAGCTCCTTGTTGACGCGGTTCAGACAACAAATGGTCAGATCACGCTGTCTATGCCGGAGCTGAGCTCGGAGCAGACCTTCCAGACACAGTTTCTCCCCGGAAAGACCAAGAACATCTTCACTTTACACGTCAACACGGTACTCGAAACAGATATTTAAAAAATCAGCTTGTAACCTCTTGTGTTAAAGTTGTGAGAGCTGTTTCTTCTTCTTCCTCCTCCAGAGTTGCCAGGTGAAGCTGTGGTGGCCCAACGGACACGGTGACCAGCCCTTTTACCATCTCACCGTCAGAGGCTTCCAGGATGGATTTTTAATCCTGAACACAGAATCAAAGGTCAGAGATCACTGCCTGTCAGCACTTACATCCTCCTCGTGTGGGATTTAGACATTTAGCTGCTGTATTTATCCACCACAGTGCACTTGAATTAGCTTAAATACACATTTCCACCTCTTCCCTCAGAAAACATGACAGATAAAATGAGTAAGATGATTTCACATCTAACTGGGGTTTAGAATTATACTCATGATGCCTAGAAAGTACTGATAAATATATATACTGCAAAACTGTTGCACAGGAAAACTATGCTGCACGAATCAAATGTATAAATGTCCTACAAATGTATATCACATGGTGGGGCTGCAGCAGTGAAACAGAGTCTTTTCCCGTGTATTTAAAATGCTGGTGTTGTTTTGCAAATCTCGAGGTTGCACATGACACAACACACACAAAGTTGAAAACATCTGAGAATAAAAACCCAAAGTCCACCTTTGGTTCACTTCACAGCAGTCAGAGTACAAGTCATACAGTAAAAAAAGGTATAAAATACAGGATCAATTACAATACACAGACACCACAGCACATACTATATCAATAAAGAGCAAATACAACTGCAGAATAAAGCAAACTGAAAAGCCTGTTGTTGCTCCAACTTTGGAGGCCTGTTGCTGTTTACTGAAATCGTGGGTGGTCACATGTGCTACAGAGATGAACTAGTGTTTTTTTCTAGCAATTAAAGTTTTAGTGTTTAACAGTTTGATGGAAACGTCTCCTGCAGGTGTCTTTTCGCACAGTAGAGCTCGTCCAGGAGCCAGTTGTCGGGTCTCCAGGCTTGAGCTTTTATTTCCGAATCAATGGGAAACCGATTTTTCTCAAAGGCTCCAACTGGATCCCAGCCCACTCCTTCCAGGACCAAGTCACCCCTGCTGTGTGAGTTTAGTCTGAAAAGCTGCCTTTTAAATTGTTGCTCTCTCGTCCTGCCTGGCGAGGGGAATGCTGATCACTAATTATGATTTATATTCAAAGAGAAACTATTCCTCCTCCTCCTTCTTTTCTTTCTGTGCCCTTTTTTCTGAATTGAAATCACAGGACGGGTCTTTTGTTTCCACTACTGAGTTTGTTTGATGTTTCATGAATACGTTCGTTCTGAAGATGCCTGCTCTCTGTTTGTCTTGCAGCTTAAGGAACTTGTTGCAGTCAGCCGTGGATGCTAGCATGAACGCCCTCAGGGTCTGGGGAGGAGGAGTTTATGAACAGGATCTTTTCTACAACATCTGTGATGAGATGGGACTCATGGTAACTGCTGTCATCCTCTGGTGATGTCAATATTACCACTAATACAAATGTGAAAATTAAAATAACAGAATCAGAACGGAGCCAAATCTCTGTGATACAGACTTGTACAAGACTTGCATTGGCAGTTACAGGTGCAAAATAAACCTTGAACTTTTATAGCCACATTTACTTTTTGAGTTTAGCTATAAAACAGGAGACCGTCATCAGCATAAAGAGAAATAAAAAGCATGTGAAGGGACCCTTAGGGCATGGGTTTTACATAACATAACTCTATAACACTGGACATCTGCTACAGTGACACTAAGTGTCTGTGTTATAGCATTTGTTAAAGTTGCCCTTGCATTATGCACATATCTTTGGCTTATCTGGATTTCTTTACAGAATAGGTCCCATAAAAGAAGGAAGGAAGCTCTGATGCACAGTTGACTTGTGTTAGCTCAGCTTGTCTAATGTTAAACTTAATAAACTACAATATTTATACAAGAATATAAAGCATTTTATTGTTTTTGATTAGTGATAAATCAGGAAGGATTCATTCCAAAAGTTAATGTCCTCCTCAAGCGTCACTGAGACTTCTCATTACTGCAGGATCCTTTCAGGACAGGTGACTGTATTTCTGAATGATTTGATTGCGTGACTCATCACCATATTGCCGAACAGATGGATGCTCAAAGTGTTTACACTCATCTCTGTAGGTTTGGCAGGACTTCATGTTTGCCTGTGCCATGTATCCCACGGAGGACGACTTCATACAGACAGTAAGAGAAGAGGTCGTCCAACAGGTGAGCGCAGATTAAAGTATGTTAAATAAAAACACATTTTTAGATGGCAAAGTAACCAAACCAAAATGTTTTATTTTCATCCTTTCATGACGTCTTTCTACTCACTGTAAAATTGTTAAACGATTAAACGATTAGTTTTAAAATGCCTGGAAAAATTGCGAGAGTTGCAGCATTTCAAGCCAGTTTTAAGTTTCTCCAAAAAGGTGTTCTTGCATCCTGTGCTGACAGTAAATGACGTTTCCTCATCAGGTTCAGCGTCTCAAGTCTCATCCTTCTGTAATTATCTGGAGTGGGAACAATGAGAACGAAGCTGCTCTGGCGACGGACTGGTTCAACATCCCGGTGTCCCAGAGGCCTACGTACCTGAGAGACTACGTGACGCTGTACGTGAACAACATAAAGGCGATAGTTCAAGAGGTGAGACTCAAATCATACGTCATGTTTGAGAGAAGTTGTCAGGAGTACGTGTAATTGCAGTATGTTGGATTTATTGGTTTATAATGATATTAAAGCATGTAGAAACAAAAGGCTAAGAGGTGCGTCTGATTTCTCTTTCAGGAGGACCAGAGTCGCCCGTTCCTCGTCTCCAGTCCGACAAACGGGGCTGAATCGGAACAGGAAGGATGGGTGGCAGTTGACCCGTACGACCCGCACTACGGGGACACACATTTCTACAGCTACATCCTGGACTGCTGGGACTGGCGGACTTTCCCTCGAACGCGCTTCGCCTCTGAATACGGCTTCCAGTCGTGGCCTTCTTTCTCCACCCTGCAGCCGGTGACTGAATAAACCCTGCAGCTGTGTAGTGGTATTTAAAATCTAAGGTTATTTCGTTTCTATGTGCAGACAAAGGCTTTGAGAGTCTGGACATTTTGGTTTAGGTACCTCGAAGGTGCTTGAAAGGTGCTTGAATTTTACTCTACAAACTCTGTAACTGATTAAGAACCAAAGATGCCACCATGGGTACATTTTGACGACGAAGTCCTTCTGCTCCTGATGTTTATAATAATGATCATTTAGTCGTATTCCCTGAAAACCCCAATTACAGCATAATGTGACATCGATTCCTGAGACAGAATAAAAGAAAACAATGCATACTGTATAGTAATGAAAGAAATATCAAAACAGAAACAGATCAAATGATAGAAAGCTAGATCAGATTTAACAGTGGAGGTCGAATGTAAAAGTTATAAAATGAAGATTAAAGACTAGTTAGAGGTGGATGTGTAAAGTTTCCGTCTGTCTTGTGATGTTTCAGGTTTCCATAAAGGAAGACTGGAGCTTCAGCAGTAGTTTCACTGCCCACCGTCAACACCATGAGACCGGGAACCAGGAGATGTTGCTACAGGCCGCTTTGCACTTCAACCTGCCAAACTCCACAGATCCCCTGAAAAGATTTACAGATACTCTCTACGTCACTCAGGTCAAACACGCAAACCGCCCTCCCCTCCCCTGGCGTCATGTCTGCTGCTGTGCCTGTGAAGTAGCATGACAACTGTTTAGAGTCAACACTGAGTCTGCACTTCTCTCTGGATGCAGCGTCGCTCACGTCCTTAAAAGCAGAAGATTTGGCATTTTGCTATTAAAGCTCAAAATATAGATTTTAGTGTCGAGCACATTTTCACAGCTCACAGTGTGCTAACAATCAAATGAGTGATGGCTGAATTCCACTTAGCTGCTCCTGGCATTGTTCATGCTGGCTCCGTTTCATGTATTACTGGAACACGTCCATCGTTAATGTAATAAAGTAACACCTGTGATTTTCCTATATGATCAGTCAAAACGTCCACAGGAACTTTGTGCTCAGTATGACTCAGTAATATTTCTGCCATAATTCAGCTCAGTAAACAGCTTTTATCAGTTTGCTAACTGCTAAACGTTTAGTAGCCTTCTTTCAAGCCTGTTCAAATATATAGAACATAATCCACAACACCTGGATATAATCTACAACAGGCTAATGGGCTGAGAATATGGTTAATTTATCCGAGCTTCAACATCATCAAATGCATAAACATCAAATGCACAATATTAAACTGGTCCGCTGTGCAAACCCTGTTCCTGTAAAGTAGTAATGTAGTAATGATCATGTGTCCGCGTGCAGGTCATGCAGGCTCAGTGTGTGAAGACTCAGACAGAGTTTTACCGGAGAAGTCAGAGTGAGATCATTGAGGGCAAAGGTCACACGATGGGCGCTCTCTACTGGCAGCTCAATGACATCTGGCAGGCGCCTTCCTGGTCGTCGATCGGTGAGTGGACGCCGACTCAGTGAACTCTGTAAAGTCTGGATGTTGTAGAGATTTAGCATTGAGAAAAGTATGGATGGAAATATATTTATGATCGGTGTAAATCATTTGTGTGATGTCTATTAACTTGGGGTTAGAAGTCACTGTGTTAAAATAACCACGTGTCATCTCCTTGTGTGTACAGAGTTTGGTGGGAAGTGGAAAATGCTGCATTATTTTGCACAGAACTTTTTTGCCGCCGTCCTGCCGGTCGGCTTTGAGGACGACGGCACACTTTTCATCTACGCCGTCTCGGACCTGAGTCGCGACCTGAAGCTCAGAGCTGTGGTATGTTTTCTTGTTTTATTATTGTGATTTTTAGTTGAGCAAAATTCTATTTATCGGTGTCTATTTTATTATTTCTTTTTCATTTGTTTCGTTTGTACTGTTTTATTCTTGCTCTGTGAAGCACTTTGGGCTGCATGTTTGCATGAAAGGGGCTGTATAAATAAGCTGAGTATGTACTTATTGCCAATTCTCAATTAGCACAATGTCACCTCATCTCTATGAACACAGTATACTAATAAAAAATAAATATGGCTCAGTCCTACATTTCATTTAAAAAAGTCTCAACTTGAAAATGTACATGCATTAATCCTCACATCTGCCATTTCAGTGATGTTCAACGTTACTGATATAATTGAAATGTGTTGTTTGTTTGCTGCATCAGTAGAAACAGCTCTGCTCTTTTGTCGCCCAGGTGACCGTGTACTCCTGGTCTGATCTGGATCCAGCCTGCTCTCTGAAGTCGGACCTGCTCCTGGTCCCTGGAGGCAGCGCTGTGGTCGTTTTTAAGCAGCCAGTCGCCGCCCTGCTGGCAGGATGCGGGCGCTGCACCCGCCTCACCTGCCTGCTCACCTTTCACCTGGAGGACAGCAGCGGCCAGCAGGGTCCCACCAACCACCACTTCCTCTGCTCCCCCAAAGACGCTCAGGGGCTCCAGAGACCCAACATCACAGTAAGACGGGAGTTTGAGTTTGATTTATACACAGCTTGTCTAGAGATGGACACTTTGTTCAATTCAATTCAGTTTTACTTCTATAACAAAGTTATCTCAGGGCACTTTTTCATGTAGAGCAGGTCGAGACCAACTCTTATATTTACAAAGACCCAACAATTCCCATCATGAGCAAGCAGGCGACAGTGGCAAGAAAAATCTCCCTTTTAACAGGTAGAAACCTCGAGCAGTAGTACAGTTCTACATAGAGCTGTAAAGTAATAGTTGTGGTAATGGTAGTGATGTTAATATTAATAAAAATAATAATACAGAAATAAGGGCAGTGGCAGTTGAGCAGGAACACGGGGCAGCAGGTGCACCCACAGATCCAGACTCTCCTGCAGAGAGCAACAGGAGGAGAGAGAGAGAGACCACAGATTGATGTTTATGGGATATGAGGGCGTACAGATGGAGGTCAGTGCATCCCAGGAAGTTTCCCGGCAGTCTAGGCCTATAGCAGCACAACATAAGTAAGGGGGGGGGTCAGGGTTCACTTGAGTCAGCCCTGCTATAAGCTTTTTCAGAGAGGAAAGTCTTAAGCCTTCTTAACATGCTTCCTCGTTACAAACTGGCGGTGGTTTTCCCTGCAGGCGAAGGTGCAGGAGGGTAAGACAGGCTACTCTGTTACCCTCCTCTCTGCCTCTGTGGCTGCTTTCGTGTGGCTCGACGTGGGAAACATCCCCGGGCGCTTCAGCTCCAACGGCTTCCTGATGGTTTCCAGAAACAGGACGGTCAGTTTTAACGCGTGGCGGCCCACCAGCGTCGCAGAACTCTCCGGATCCCTCACCATCACATCTTTAAGAGACGTATACTGACCGGAGATCAGCCTTTTGAAGGCCGGACTGAAGCTGATACTTTCCTCATTTGTTTTCTTGCTATACGAAGGATAAAGTTTCCCCAGATTCTCTTTCTAATCAGAGCACAAATCCTCAGAGAATGGCACTTAGACATTCGTGGGACATCAGTTGTCTCGACTGAAAATGTCCAAACAAAGCAACTTATTTTAGGTGGGTAAACAGCTCAGTGACCCACTGTTCTCATTCACTAGAAGGGAAACTCTGGGACACACTAGACCTTTACATAAAGCTTTCAATTAAACAAAACACCATCAAATAAATCTTTATTGTAGCTTTTACAGGACTTACTGTGTGTCTCTGGCTGATTCCTGGTGCGTGCGGTTGAGTTTTGGGGTTATTTGAAAAGAGGACACTGCCGTCATTTGGAATCCATCTTGATCACTAGGCCCTGAACAAGACCACCAAAGTATTATAAAAGTCTGCTGCTGCAGAGACGACCTGTAATCTGACCCGGGTTTCACATGACACATGATTGTATTTTGCACATCACAAATAAGACTTGGAAGTTTTGTATAACACACAAAATCTGCTTTGTATTGTTTTGTACTGATTCTTTAATTTGAATAAATGTGTAGATTTCTTTCAGCGCGCATCAGTTGAATACTTTTTACAGGTGCTGTAAATGAATGATATGAGAAATATTATTAATAAACACTTGCTGCACACTTCTCAGCTAAGCAGCTTTAATTGAACATTATTAGAGTGGTCTAAGGCATCCATAGTGGTGAAAACTAATTATCATTTTTGGTTATTTTCCGCAGAGTCCAAGCTGACGTGTTGTTTTTTCTGAATCTTTTGGTTACAGAAGCTGGAAGCTCTTACATAGTGTGCTTAGGTACAATTATGAGGTCATTTTTAGTATTTTGAAAGAATGTTACTTAACATTCGCCTTGATACTTTGATTTAACAGCTTTGGTTACTTTGCACACTTTATATCAGTTTTTTTAAATATGAAGCATTTTTATACCCAACAGTATATAAAGAAGTTTTATAGCTCGACCATGTTAATGCATTAATAATAATAATGATCCAAAGATATTAAAGATGAGGTCAGTGAGGGGACACTCGTGAGTCGATCATTCTTCTGTACTTAAGTGAGAAGGTCACAACAGGACTTTTACATGTAGTGTGATGTTGATACCTTTATTTGAATTCTTCTTCCATCACAGGTGTCAAACACGGGGTTTGTGGGAGAAAACCGCGAAGAAGGGCCAGATGCTCCTCGGATCCTCACCACACCGTCATAAACTTCTACACTAAGGAAGAAAACGACTGAGTCTAATAGAGTTTACTGAAGAATCAACAAATACAGCAAACGTGTCTGTTCATGAAGAGAACCACACACAGAACAGGTCTTTACTTTTATACACTAACCACCCTCCCTCTGAGGAGTCTGACGCAAGTTACCTCATTTATGGCCTTGAAGATGTTGGTGTGCTGTGCGTGGTACCTTCGTGAGCTTTTCATCCCCCTCCCAGGCCTGTTTGCCCTGAGATAGTGGATACTTTCTTAAAAAATGTGTCCTTCACATCTTCACACAGTAACATAACTCAACCCTTGGTACCTGCATCGTTCACCGGCTGCCACGAGGCGACAGTGTGGCCCTTTTAAACACGAACTCTTTTGTGTGTGTGTGATTTTTTTTTTTCGCTTTCCAGCTGTTTCATCATTGAATGGAGACACACACATCTGTAAACTGAGCCACGCTCCCTCACTTACACATCCTGCACGTTTCCCCACTTACCCTTTGCGCACACACACACACACACACACACACACACACACACACACGAGGAGACGCATGTAGGAGTGTGTGTGTGCGCGGGTCTGCGAGCACGTTGCATACCAAGTGAGAAAGTCGGCCACAAAAGAAAGCATTGAAACTACTGGGTGCACGCGGTTGGTCACCTCCATCGCCCCCTCCCCCCCTCCAGGCCTCTGCAGGCTGATCTTTGAACCCTGATCTACCTCCAAGAGTCCTGATCGATCACTGAGCGCGTCAGAAGGGGACTGCAGCTCCTGGAATAAGTTGATCAGGCTGGAAAAAACCCGCAAAACTTTAAAGGACAAACCCGGTTCCTGTGCTCGGACTCGCCATGGATCTGATTCAGGGATGCGTTCAGGCTCCCCGGATATCTTGATTGGAGTGTTTTTCAGTAAAAATGCTCTCAGGGGAACAGAAGTAGCACATTTCTTCACTGAAGGAAACCACACTTTGAAACCCCGACATGTTTGACGTGGTGTGTTTTTTAACGTGCGTTGCGGTCTTTATTTCAAAGTCCCAGAGTATACACGTGACAGGCCGGGATGCGCAGGGATTCCTAGAGAATATTCTGCGCTATTATGGTGAAAATAAATCCATCTCGGCGGAGAAGCTGGATGATTTACTGCTGTTGATCTCAGCCAGAAGATCCGAGGCATTAACTGAAGAAAACCCACTGGCAAACCAAGAGGTGAGCACATGAACTATTTCTATTTCTTACTCCTTTGATTAGGCCTACTGTTTAAACGCATTATTTACAGAACCACACTGGACTAGTTTATCATTGATTTCTTATAAAAAGGCGCATTTAAGGAAAAACTAAGTTGACTTAATACATTAACTTATTCACTTTGTTGACATTGTATAGTAATAAATACTGTAATAAATGCATGTCTAATATTATATCTGACACCTGTTATCTGTAGGCATGTGTAGTTAAATGATTCATTAATCCATATTCGTTCATTCATTTTTTTATTCCTACGTTTAGTCGCAAATATTTTTAGTTTTTTGATGTTAATTAATTTAAACAGTCAATGATGCACTCAATATGATGAAACGTGTTTATGTTGGGGGTTAGATTGTATGAGAGTAAAATTACACTTAACTGTGTATACGTCCTTGTAGTTTTACCTTTGCTCTACTCTTTCCTACTTTACAGTATGTTAGGTTAACTTCATGATAAATGACATTACTGGATCCTATTTTATCCCCTGCTTATAATAATATATCTTATAATGCACATTTCATGCACAAGGTGAAAAATATAAAGAAAGATGGACGCAAGAAGTAAGAGAATTACAAACATGTAGCGGGATGGATTTTAAAGACAAAAGAGATTTAAACCAATTAAAAGCAGTGTAATGAGGTCTTTCTGCCCCTCAGTGTCCATCAGTGGAGCAGATCCTGTCCCACTTTGGGTTCAGTAATGTCAGTCAGCTGACTGTGGGACATCTGGAGAGGATCTGTCCCGCTGTGTTGACCCAGGTGCTGCTGCCCTCCTGCCCCTACACCACCCCCAAGGCCCTGCCGCCTCTCGACTACTCTGGTGAGTTGCTTCATCACAACGCTGGTTTATTTGTTAAGCAACAAAATAATTCACAGTTCATGGGAGTTTCTTTCTGTTTTTTTTTTGTTGCCTTGAATATTGTGTGTGGATATCAGTCACTGCAGACTGCAGGTCACTCCTTGGAGATTGACTTGTTGCCAGTTTATTTTTTGTTTGTAATCCCTGAAACACAAGAGGAAGTGTGTTTGCTGACGTTTTATTTGATTCAGCTCTGAAGTCGAGGGTTCAAATCCGGCCTCAGGGACATGTGAGAGGTCTTCCCTTCTTGTAAATACAACAGAATACAGCAGAAAAAGGCCTATTTTTGATCCCTGGGGGGAAATAGGTCACGTTAAAGTTGCTTCTATTCTAGATCAGAAATATATATATGCACAAGGAAATTATAATAAATAGAAAATAAGGAGTATGTAAGATATGAACATTACTACAATATATAACAACAGTGTAAATATTAGTAGATATGCACAGTATTAATGTTTGCCAGGTTACTGCTCAGTTAACTAAAACCTGAGACGGAACAACAGCGTTTTCTATTCTTCGGTTCATCACTACAAAAAACAAGTGACAGGAGAGCTTCATCATTTATCAAGTATCATGGTTTCAGATTTACATTTGATCCATTTATTACTGCAAAGGTTATTACGTAAAGTCAATAAAATAACTATTAAAAAAGTTAGTTTATTAAGTTTAATACGTTCAGGTCTTGTTAAGTTTAATACGTTCACAAATGGTTTGGAAAAAGTATCGGGGGGGAAAAACATCCCCACATTTTCTGATAATTTATTGCTATTAAGAATAAATGGCATTCAGAGAATTACTGATAAAATCAAATAAGGAAATTAGGAAATGGAAATAAAAAGTAAAACTGAAGCTTTAGTTGGTGAAATAATCACATTTCGTAGCTGTTGTGGAGCTTTCAGTCTAGTTGCCCGTGGAATTTATTTTTATCTTTTTTGGGCATGTTAAGAACAAAATTTACGATTGTCAAGGTCAAGAACACACTTTTAAGCCAACATGGACAAACAGACCTTAAAGTGTTAAATAAAGGAAATTTAAACAGCTACACTGTTTAAATTACGAGCTCAACTCGTCCAACTCCGTGTCCTGAAGAGGATCACATGATTTGATCAAAAGCTACAGAACTTTAACTAAATGGACCTCGTGGTGAGATCGTTTTACTGCTTCCAAAGTCAAAAATGAGCTTTGAGTCTGAGGCTACTTTAGTCTCTGCTTTCACCTCCAGGAAGCAAAAGTGGAAACACGTAAACATGGAGCTACAACGGCTGTTCAGACTTTTGTCTTGTGTAGATTGAAAGCACATACGGAGACACAATATGGTGCAAAGACAACAGGAAGTCACTCTGACCTCAGCCTCTGCTCTCGCCTCCTTCTGTCTTTGCACAAGTCGGTAAAAAAAGAATATTCAGCATTGTATTCCACAAGAAGATATACGATACGAGTAGATCTGTCTTATTGTCAACCATCAATCAGAGCGAGTTTTTCTTATTCATTTAAAGTCCTAACTAGTGTGTGTGTGTCCTGGTGGATCTGTCTCATCACAGATAAAGCCACAAACACTGTCCTCTCCTGTGGAGGAGCCGTAACGCTCCACACTGGCCTGGATTGACTCACAGAGCCACTGACCTCTCAGATTCACCGTCAAACGCTCCTCCTCGGTGCTGTTGACACAGTTACAGCCAACTGTGACTGTTGTTCGGTGTGTTGTTCGCGAGGCATGCTGTTTCTACACCGGCCCTGTGAGCACAATCTCTCCTCTGCAAATAAATAGTGTTGTGTCTTTTGTTGAGTTGAATAATAAATATAACAAAACGTAGGTTTAACAGCAGGACGATCTCCCGTCTTGGAGGTCCTTTTGAAGAACTTTATTGATCCCCAGAGGGGAAATTCACATTCATTCATGTTCATCTTTGATTTCTGCTCTGACAGTTTGGGGTTATGGCTTTCTGGCGGTCACTGTGATCAACCTGGCGTCTCTGCTCGGTCTCCTACTGATCCCCTTCGTCAAGAAGCCTTATTTCCCCAAAGTGCTGACCTACTTCATTGGCCTGGCCATCGGGACACTCTTCTCCAACGCTGTACTTCAGCTCATACCAGAGGTTTGTAAGAGGCGCACCAGATCAAGAAATTCCATGTTTTCCAGATGTTTTAGTGCCTCATGAAGGGAGCTTTTATGTATTAACATGTCTCCAACGTTCTCCTGTTAATCCACAGGCCCTGGGTTTTGATCCCAAATCAGATAACTATGTGATGAATGCACTTGGAATATTTGGAGGGTTTTATATCCTGTTCTTCATGGAAAAGATACTGAAAATGGCTCTCGGGGTCGAGCAGGAGGTAAGATAACAGCAAAGCACTTCTCTTTTATTGCAAAGCGATACCATTTGTTCCAGTCGTATAACTGCCAGTGAACAGCCCTGATTTATTGGCTAATTTGGCCACTAATTAGTGACTACCATGAGGGCGATGACATTTGCAATGCTTTGGTTTATGGCCAAATACCTGCAAAACTAATTTCCCATCAGCCTCAGATTAGATAATGTAATTAGCATGTTAGCATGCTAGCACACTAAACTCAAGATGGTGACTATGCTAAACATCGGCGTGTTAGCATGCTGATGTAAGTATTTAGCTTAAACTAGCATGGCTGTAGACTCACAGTGCTGCGGAGTGAGAGAGTCAAGTGTCATTCACTCACTTGTACGCTTTCCTGCAGGTTCTGAAGTACGACGTGTCCTAACAGAAATAACTGGCGGAGTATTAAACCTACATGGTGTTTATCTCTGTTCACCAGCTGACTCCCATTGTCTCCCTCGCTCTCCTGTCTGACTCTTGTGTCTCTCTTGTTCTTAGCATGGCCACAGCCACTTCACTCCCGCAGAGCCGCCTCAAGAAAACTCCCTCCACAACGGCGACGTACTGGAGAAGAAGGACTCCATCGTTCTGACCAGCATCAACACCATCGCCACAGACAAGAGCAGCCCGAGCCCAGAGCCTCCACATGGAAACGTGACGCCTTCTCAGGTACCAGTGCCCTCTCTGTTGACCAACTCTCTGTGCGCACATGTCACATTAACCTACAGAGCAATTAACCTTGTACTCAATCATCTTTTATCCAATGAATAGCTAAGTCTTGAGATAAGCTTGTGAAAACAGTGAGTCTTCCCTGAAGTCTTATCTTAAGTAATTGTGTGCTTGATAGAGATATGCTGTTCACCACCATCCACTATCACAGACACACGTGGATTATAAATGCATGGCTGTATTTTAAACACCTTATCAGTCGTACGGGTGTGATTTGTCCAAAGAAAGTGAAGGGACCAGAAAGTGGTTTTATTTGAATGTGGCTTCTTTAGTTTTTCTATAAGCTCAGATGTTTAGGGTCCTTTATTGAGCTGCCTTCAGTGACACAGAGCTGCTGTCAATATTTAACAGTGAAATCTCTTGTGTCCTGTGGAGAAGTGTGGCTTTGAATGGCATCAAAAAACTAAACAAACAGACATGCCGGTGTCGGAGACCCAGCAGAAGGCCTCAGCTCCTGCTCCTCCTGGTAAATGCTGGAATTGTCTGACTTGAGCACAAAGACTCCTTGTTCGGCCGAGGCTAATAAAAGGGGGCATTTTGTCACATCAGAGTATCTTCAACCAAAGCCCAAAGGCTCTGTTTATGTCCGCCTGTTCTCAGGTTTCCCATTAAACACACTTGTGTCATTATATTTGTAAATGAAGAGTTCTGTTGCAAAGGCTGCACGTCCATTTAGGGGGAATATTTCCTGAAGTTGATTAAGATTAATCAGTATCTGTTGCATCTTGTGGATCCAAGGTGGACACGCTTTGCTGATTAAAGCCTTTAGTAAGTAACATTTCCTCAAAGTCACGTCTCTTTGGTCAGTCAAAGAGGGTTTGCTGTGAAACCTTGTACAGACATTCATGTTCTCCTGAGGATAAATGAATCCCCCTGACGTTCCTCTAGCGCCACCGTGAGCTTTTGAAATGTCTCAACAACTATTGGATGGATTCCCATTAAATTTAGTACAGAACATTCATGTCCCCGTCAGGATGTAATAACTTTGGTGATCCCTTAATCAGATCTATCACCATCATCAGGTCAGGATTTGTCCAGTAGTTTAGTTTCTGACTAAAGACTTTCCCAGCATCCTCAGAAGAGCTACACCAGTAAATTGGCAATGCCAATCACTAAGTTATGTTTAGTGATAACTAGCTAATGTTAGCATGCTAACATGCTAAAATAAGATGATGACAATGCTAAACACACCTGCTAAACATCAGTGTGTTAGCATTGTAATTGTAAGTTAGATTCCTTTACAAGATTTAGATCTGATGCCAAAAACAAAATGTTCAACCTTGTCCTTTCTGTTCTGGGTGATTTGAAACATGGAGACGTCACTGTGTGTCGTCTTTGTGGCTCGTTCACTGCACATGTCTTATCGTTTGCGTATGACTCTTCTCGTATAGCACGAGTCGAAGGCCTTTAACCTGTCCTGTCGCTCCTCCAGGACGCCCCGGTGTCTGGTGTGATGTGCCACTGGCTGCGTGGCCAACGCATCGCCAACATCAAGACGGTGGCGTGGATGATAACGCTGAGCGACGCGCTGCACAACTTCATCGATGGTCTAGCTATCGGCGCCTCATTCACTGTGTCCGTACTGACGGGGTTCAGCACGTCCACCGCCATCGTGTGTGAGGAGTTTCCCCACGAGCTGGGTGAGTGTCTTTTATCCTGTTCAACCTGTAAACATCACAGAGCTTCAGTGCAGAGCTGGAACAAACCTTTACACAGTATGTGATTCTGTCAAACAGGGTGACATTAAATTAAACAGAAATGTAACAATCCCAAAGCCATTTAAGGGGGAATTAAATGAGGAAACTGCTTTTTAAGGACTTTCCAGGTTATTGCATCTTCACTCAAACTAAATGAGCCATTAGGAATCTATGATTTTTATCCACTTTTATCTTCACTTATGGTGTGTTTCAACTCCACACACTTAATAAACTACAAACATAGAACCCCCTGTAAAGTCACCAGATACAACAGTCGTGTAAATCAATACTAATATCTGTGATATTTTCTGATATTTTTGCTCTTCCATATATGTAAATAATAATAAAACACTATTGCATTATGTTTTATTGTTTCTATTCTTCTGGTCACTTAAATATAAGACTACAAAGAATATGCTTTATATGAATCTTTATCGCATACCATGTGACATAAGTTTTCTTTTAAACACATATTTTGGGGGCATTGTTCAGCTTCATAAAACAACTCATAGTGAAGGAAAAATGTAAAAAAAAAAAAATGCTGGGATCATGTTACTATGAGTGAGGCTGCTACCTGAAGCATGTTGGAAATACCTCCGGCTCACTCGCAGCAGCTATTATTTGGCAAAGTGAAAAAGTGTTGAGAGCTTCTTTGAACTCCAGTGGGAATTTAAAGTTTGTCTTTTCAAACGCCCCGGAGCTGTTTTGGGGGTTCGGGGTCGTATAATTGCACGTTAGCAGAAATGGAAAGCTTGGTAAATAATCTCATTATCTTTGTTCCAAGTGAAGTCAAAAGCTATTTTAATCAGACTGTTGTGTTCCAAACTATTTTAGAGAGCATAATTACACACGTTGCTTCTGAAATAATGTTCAAACTTGAACCCTTGTGTTTTGTTCCCCCTGCAGGTGACTTCGTTATCCTGCTGAACGCTGGAATGAGCGTCCCACAAGCCATTTTCTTCAACCTGCTGTCTGCAGTGTCGTGTTACGTGGGCCTCGTGTTTGGCATCCTGCTCGGGAGCAGCTTTGCCCCCAATGCAATCTTTGCCATTGCAGGAGGAATGTTCCTGTATATTGCACTTGCAGACATGGTGAGGTGGAGACTCTACATGTGCAGAGCTGTTCGCGTTTGCATTTTTATCTAAAATATTCTGGCGTTTTTTGTATTATTCTATGTTTGTTATTGTCAACAGATCCCAAGAAAAGACAAAAACCAACAATGTGGGGTTGGTTTTTGTGGGGAAAGCTTAAATATTTCTATAAGCTGTGAGCAAAGACAAAGCAGGCGGACAATGAGAATGTTGTCTAGTTTCATTGCATGGGAACAAAATAATAATTGCCGCTCACACAAACCAACTGATTCTCACTTCCTTTCTTATGTGCTACACTATTGAACAATAAGGCCAATGCATTTTGGATTGTGCACGACACACAAATGTGATTGTCATTCTTCATCTCAGTTTCCAGAGATGGACAGCATAGCACGGGAACAGAGGCGCACGTCCACCAAGATCGTCTTCTTCCTGATCCAGAACGCAGGGCTGCTCACGGGCTTCGCCATCATACTGCTGATCACCTTGTTTGCAGGCGAGATCAACCTGGGCTAGAGGGGAGGAGAGACAGAGACACAAACTGGAAAGACAAAGAAAAGAAACCCAACAAGCTGCTTCCGTTTCTGCTCACAGCTCACTCGGCTCGGCAGGAAAGTGAACGGAAAGCGAAGTTTTGTACAAACAAAACCAAATGTTTAGAGGAAAAAAAGAATGCTTTTATATCTTTTGATTATCAGTCTAGTCTGTTTACTCCATATCAAAAGGGATAATCTTAACAATCATTTGATGTATGAACTCTAGTCAAATTTGTTTTTTAGGAGACAATAAATTATTTTTTCAGTCTTCATATAGTGTGAAATATCTTACATTTATTGTACCTCATTGGTGCTGTTGTGAAAACTAGCATAAGCTGTGTTATTGTGACAACACGTATTGTTTTGACCTCAGAGTTTTGTGACCTCTATGACCTTCACTGGCTCTTTTTTGAGTTTTTGAATACAATATGTATTTGATTTTTATGTCTGTCAAATTTTAGACACTGTAAAGATGTTAATGAAACCTGTGGCACTCTCACCGTTTGTCCTCCCGTAGACACATATCAGCACCACAACTTCAAATGACATGAACTTTGATGAGCTGTGTAGCCAGGTTCAAAGTACATGGACCTGGTAGTATTTGCACTACATCAGAGGTCGCCGTCTGTCCATTATATCATGTATTGTTTGAGTTATAATTAAGTGTGATTAGTACAATAACCAACATGCGACGCCACAAATACCAAAGATAAATTAAAGAAACTTCTCAACAATGCAAATGGACCTGAAACTTTTTAAACTTAAGTATTTGAGAGTATTTATTATCTCAGAAAATATGCGGTTTTTATGGCAAGCATAGTATTGTGTGGATATCTTATTATATAAAATGATACATTCTAAATTTTAGGCCAGAAAAAAATCATAAACATGTAAATATTGTCTTATTTTTTTATGCCAACAACAATAAATTAACTGTCAATCTAGTAATACATACACAGTAACACCATAATATGTTTCACTACCTGCCTTTTAGACTTGGACAGCAAGTGGCATCCAATCCGCATTAAACAGGAAGTGGATCAAGCTGCGTTCAGGTCACATCGTACAGCTCGCAATTATCTACATCCGTAGTGATATTATGAACAACGGGGGACGCAGATACGCATCGAATATATCTTGCATGTCTGCCAGCGACATTTAGAGAAATTTTAATAATCCTATTGCAAATTTGATGGAGTTCAATCTAACGGGAATCTCATACTGGAAGGACGGAACGTTGGAGTTTCCCATTCTGCTGGGATACCTTGAATGCAGCATGTATCCGCGGCAGGGACGTACATCAGAAGACAAATGAAATGAGACGATTTTGACTTCTGGCAACTTTGCAGCGCTCAGCAGCACATTCCCACCCTGCTGCCAAACACTAAAACAAAACCGGTAAGTCACGGTTATTTACCCTGCTGGTTTCTCAAGAGAAGCTCGGAGCAAATCAAATCCCTGGCAGCTTTGTGAGGCTAGCACGGATGCTAGCCGCATTTAGCTAATCAGTGAAATTAAAAGTCTTGTTGACATTTTTCTTAAAGGACATACGTACCGTAGTTTATACTCTGAATATTCAGTGTGTTTAACGTTGAATATATGCGTGCTAAAGTTAGTCAACGGCTAGCAAAGTTAGCATTGCTAACACAACCTTTTGACTTTTCGTTTAAACCGTTAAAACGGACTCTCACGTGACGTTTAAAGGTCGTTGTGATCGCAGGAGAAATAAGTGTTTTGTTCAAATGCAACTTCAACCTGCAGCAACGATGACTCACGTTGTGTTCACTGTGAGTTATTGTGGCCCTGCGACCTTCTGCACAACACAAGGCTGCACATCATGATTAGCATTCATTTTGGTTGACTGTTGAGTTTATAAAACGGAAAGGTGGAAAAAGTTTCACATCGATTTCTTTGTATAATAGCTTATACTCAATAAAGAGTAAACGCCCTGCATTCATAAAGTCATATTCAGTGTGTAAAAGAGAACCACAGCTTGTCTGTTACAGTTAAAGGTCCTATTGTGAAAATGAGTTCCTTTCAGACTCTTTAAATATGAATGTGTCACAATGTCAGCACCACATTATCTATTTGTTGTGGTCTAAATACTCCACTTACTATGGAGTACTTTATAGCAATAAGAGTCAGACTGATTCCAACATCTATATTTGAGATATTGATGAATTGGTGGACATAACTTAAACATGAAAAAATATATTTAATGAGGATCCCTCAAATTAAATAATTAAAGAATTGTGACCAGTACATGTCATTTTACAGATGAGAAATATACTTGTTAGTGCTCCAGCATGGACAAATAATGAAACGGAGAGAAACAAGTTTCTTTTGTCACTTCAAGCCAATCTCTTGTGTTTCACTACCTCAAATTCTTGTTACTTATCGGCTGTCAGACTCACCAGCATCAGTCTGTGATGAGCTTCAATCAGCCTGTATATCGCCTGCTGGCAAAGTTCATTTGTGAGCTAATTATGAGTTGAGCATGTAAAAATATTTCTAGATTTTGAATTGAGTTTTACACACTGCACTACAGTTTAGAGATGACAAGAAACAAGTCAAAACAAAAGAATGATTACGTGATTGTAACCTCCTGTTGTTGTTTTAGACAGCAGGGCTGAGCCATGGCCAATATTCAGATCCGCAAGTATCAGGATGACGACGCTGAGGCGGTGAAGGAGATGTTCACCCTGGGGATGAGCGAGCACGTGCCGTCGTCCTTCATGCACCTCCTGAAACAGCCGCTGACCCAAATGGTGCTCATGTGCACGTTCTGCGCTCTCCTGACCAGCTCCAAGTCCTTCCTGCTACCCATCCTGGCCGTCACCCTCCTCCTGGCCGGGGCCCGGCAGTCCGTCGTCTACATGTTCAACAGATACATCGACACCTCCCTCAAGAAGGACCTCAACGACATCAGCGAGAACTACCTAAAGCAGAAGGACTCGTGTTTTTGGGTGGCTGAAAGTGACGGCCGGGTGATCGGCACCGTGGCTTGCCTCCCCAATGAGAATGCGCCGGAGTGCTTGGAGTTGAAACGCTTGTCTGTACACCGCAATCACCGCGGGATGGGCACCGCTAAGGCTCTGTGTCGGACAGTATCTGATTTTACTCGCGACAGGGGCTATGCAGCAGTCATCCTGTATACCTCTGTGGTGCAGACAGACGCTCAGAAGCTGTATGAGCACCTGGGCTACGAGAAGATACGAGAGTTTGTCGTCCCTGAGCTCGTTGCCAAAATCACAAACTTCACTCTGTTTGAGTACAGACTCGATCTGCAGCGAGGCGGGAAAAGTGAGTGGTCTTAAACAGAGAAACACAAAGACTGCAACATTTCTGTCCCAGTTTCTGTGCTCATGTTTACCCAGCATGCATTGCAGTTCAGGTGACCAAACACTCAGGACAGTTTAGGTGACAGTATGCACATAAGGAACTGTTTACCCAACGCACTTTGCAGTAAAAGGTTAGGCATGTTTTCTCTCGTTACAAACACACAAAGGACAGATTGATCATTTCTTTCTTCTGTTTTATTAATGATTTCAACGTTTGTACACAAAACAAATCGATCAACATGCAAACAAACAAACCTAAGAACAAAATAATTATTTTGAAGACAAAAATGGTTTTATATTTAATAAAAAAATATTGTAATGTCCTTTCTATCCATCCATTGTTCCTAGGAAGTGGGATCCATTTGACCCTATTTCCTTTTTTAAAGAGACATATTGACTCCAGCCACAGTCACTGTTACAGGGTTTGTGTTCTTGAAAGTCATTTGATTATTTAATTTTGTCAAGGATTTCATTTCTACATCATACTAAGAATAAATTGATAGATCTGAACATGCTCCCACAATTTTGTAGCTATTTTCTTTTTTTGTAGTACCATTAGGGATGCACCCATCAGATACACCAGATTAGTACCGGCCCTGATACTGATCTTATTAAGCGGATCAGGTATCGGCCATGTTTGACATGACAGTCCACATTAAACGTTAGATGTGTTAAATCGTGGCAGGCAGCCAACTCACTTTTTAGTGCCACATTAATCCCTCGTGGATGCACATCACCTTGGATCAGCACTCTGTAGCGGCATCGGTAGCATCCTTAGCACTGTCATTGTCCTGTGGTCAATTTACCAAAACCCTGTTATGAGATTATGTTGCAATAGAAATTAGGTGGTGATAAGTTGTAGGTTTGATTTTCGGGTTTTAATAGCGTACTTGTTGTTTCACATTCTTTTCATATCAACCAAAAACATGACCCGAGGGAGCACATCCTCTGCTTCCTTCAGCTGTGAGCTGATACAGTGATATTTAACAGTATTGACGTAGTTTTTACCTTTTCATCAAAAAAAAATACCCACACTTTCAGTTCCTTTTTTCTTCTGAGCTGTGTTATAATCTGCAGAGCAATTGTGATGTGTGTGCGTGCGTGTGTGCAGCACTACAGCTTCCCATTTTTCACCTTTTACTTGCTGCTGAAGGCCTTAGAGAGAGTCCAGCCAAACAGGAAGAACGAGTTCCTTCGTTAGAGAGGAAGGTTGTTCTGGCCACAGGGCGAGGATCGTGCCGGGAACTGGATATTGATGGTTTCAGGCAATTCTGAAGTTCTGCCCTGGGACTTGTCCTGCACACAGGATGCTGCACCGTTCATGTCGGTGTTCCAGACCGATGCTCACAAGCCGCGAGGCTGTCAGGTTGTTGATCGAATGATTCATGTGAAATTTGTGATTTCAATCAGGATTCAAGGTACATCAAGTTTCCACTTTAACAAGGATGGATTTGTCTTACAGACAGGTGAAAGGCGCTCGGACTAAACAACAGAAAATAATCAAATCCATATAACACATTACAAAAATATGTAAAACAGTTGCTAAAACACCACACACAAATTCACATAATGCAAAGTGCTCTAGTTGAGTTACCTTTTCATTTCCACAGTCGATTTGTTTTACTTCTCCATGGCTGTATTTTATGATACAAAATGAAAATGCATAATTTGTCTGGGTGATTTTCCTGCTGCCTCTCTTCCTTCTCTGTTTTCATCCCCCTTCATTTGATTTGATTATTTTAAAAATAATAATTTACCCTCTCTTGTACTTGCCTTGCCTAAATAAAGTTTGCTTCATATGGCAAAAGAGAGAAATGGCTACTCAAGATTTATTTTTCATAGTGTACTAAATTCTCTTGTAATAAAAATGTATTATTTACACGACAGCTGTTATTTACATCTTTATAGTCTGACACATAGTGGAAAATATCACCGGGCCCCTCGGATCTTTGAGGCGGGCTGGGCCAGGCAGCAGCTCGGACACCTCAGGACGGATGTGTCCGGTCAGATCTCCATGGATGGATGTAGCCTGTCTGGGACGAAGCTGAGCGCTTAGCCGGAGTTTAGGACACAAAGAGGTACGATTTAGCACACATATGTCATGTTGACAGTGGGGGATATATACAAAATACATATTTAGAAATATATACGTACGTGTCTTGTTGAAAGTAACTCGTTAAGAGGTTTTTATTGAGAAAGCAAGCCGACGCTAACAGCTATGTTTGCTAGCAGCTGGTCAGGGAGTGTCCCACTGAGCTGATCAGCGTCAGAAGTGATGCTTTTAATACCACTCAGCTGTTCAAATCCACTGTTTGCACATTAAAACGAATAATTACGAAGTCGAGACCATTACAAATGTTTAATTAGCTGTGTTTGGTGTTTAATGGAGATGGTGTCGATCCGGATATCAGCCTCTAATGAGATGAATGGGTTTTATTCTCGTTTAAATTAATTAGGCCTAATCTCCAATCCGGATTGTTTCCCCCCAATTTCTCATCCAATTTCATGAATCTGTCGGAGAGAAGACGTCATGTTGGGCTGCAGCCACACCCGTGCTGTGATTTCTTGTGCTTTCCATCAGGGACAACATTAGTATAGATATATTTAAATTAGTAGATGCTGATTATGTTAAATAAATGAAATAACGTTATTCTGGTCAAAGAGGCAGTAGGGTGTGTTTGGAGCAGTGGTCTTTTGGCTTTGAACTCACTAGATGGCACCAAATCTAGTTATTACACATTAGTAACATTAGTCACGCACGTTTTTTATTTATATTCTGTAATACTATTATTATTTATATAAAAATGTATTGACAATGCAGTTAAATTGGTCTAATTGGTGCTAATTCGATACACATTAGAGTGCAGTACTGGCATGATCAGGCTCTGCCCCTGTTTTCTATGGATGACCTATTTTTCCTGTGTGCAGGGTGTAGTGTTGAGAGCAGGCTGAATATCATTAGCATGCATGTAGAGGAGAACAAGCCCAGCATATGATTAGCTAATGTTTATCCACTTTTTTAAGCAGAGTTACTTACAGTTAATTTCAATACACACAATATCTTTCCCCCACTTTATTGTTGAATTAAGTAAATGTAAAAAAATATATATATAAAAAGGATGACAAACAATTCAGTACCCAAAGATATTTCATTTACAATAATATAAAGTGAAGAAAAGTGACACTTTTTCTTGACTGTCAAGAATAATTTTGTGTTGATTGACATTTGCTACGTACTGAAATAGCACATTTATATGGACTACACATATCGATTAATCAATTGAATTGGCAACTATTTAGATAATCAGTCAATCAATCAATCAATTAAGTATTATTTAAGTAGCTTTTTGTAGCAGTAATGATCATTAGCTTAATATGTTTGGTTATTGAACTGTTGGTCAGACTAAACAAGTAATTTGAATATGTAGACTTGTGATGGGCATTTTTTACCATTTCCTTATTTATATTAATCAGTTAATCAAGAACATAATGTAAATACTCTTTAGTTGCAGCCTTACTGTGTATGTTAGCAAAAAAATATGAATTACATATATTTGATGATAGCAAACTAGTCATACTTGCACGTTTTTATTAAAAGGTAACCACCACATAACAATTATTAAACACCACATGTAGAGTAAAATAAATGTGAAGTCACACTGATTATAAAAGGCTCACGTGATTAGTTCTGGTGTTTTTAATATAGATTAAATGAACTTTAGTGATATCAGTAAATGAACTATCCTCAAAATAAATCTAAACTGTCAGTGAGTCCGGCAGCTAGAAAGGAATTGATTCCAATTTGAATCAATAGTTTAAACCAGTTATCAGATCAAATATTACAACACTTAAAGGTGAAAGTTGCTTGAACTGAATCACTGAATAATCTGGTTTTCTGGCTGAAAGTCATATTAAACAGCCAATCTGAAGACATCGCTTTGGGATCATTCTTCATATAAAATGAACAAATGACACAATCTGATTAAACAGATTAATGTCCTAAAAGATTAGTTATTTGCAGTCTAAATGAAACTTCCTGTTATTTTGTGACGTACCTGAGAATTCTTTACCATGATGACTTCTGACACAGCAGTTTGCATTTCATCCCATAATTCAACTACCTCTGTAGGAACAATCTCTTTCACACGTGCAAACTTCAGTCCTGTTTGTCTGAAAATAGTCTCAATCAATGCCAGAGCCTCCGGGACGCAGACGCTCATCTTTACCTTGTGTTGTGACGTCGACTTGTTCCTCCCGGAGGTGCAGTGTGGTCGTAATGTTCGTCCTCCAGTCTCTGCGTGTCACCTCTGTTCCTGCAACCTTCCTGCACACCGGTCGGAAAGAGACCAGCAGCAGCAGCAGCAGCAGGCGGCGGCGCTCGGCTGAGCTGGTGACGCCTCTTTCTCTGCCATTGTCCTCGTCTTCTGTAAGGAGGCAGTTGTTTGATTTGGGCTGTCTGCTGGTCGACTCCCACCCTCTCCCCTGCCTCCAACAAATCCCCTGCACCCCCTCTTTTGGTTCTGCCTTTGTCATTTGCATAAAAGGGTGCAAAGAGACTGCAGAGGTTTACTTTGTGTCCCTAAACATCCCCAACTGTGTTTAACTCTCCCACGTCTGAAATCTCAGGCTGTTTTCTAGGTTTTATATTCAATTTGAGAAGTTTTACCTGTCGCCCCTGAAGCCATAAACACATATACAGCCTCAATGTATGTCGCTGTTTACTTTATTCTGACGCCGAAGTGCATCTTCCAACATCTGTCGTCGCCCTCTCAGCTGAAAGCTTTGCACAGAAACCCTGCAGCATTTGCTTCCATTGCAAAAAGATGACAACACAGAAAGAGAGAGGGCTACGAGTAAAAAAAGAAAAAGCCCCAGCCGTGCAGTTAGCTGATAAAAGCTGATAAAGGAGAGTTAATCCTCGCTCTGTGACGGGGCCCTAATGCAAATCTGCTGGCTTTTGCGTACAGTGTGCTGCATTACAGAGCATCACCTGGGCCTTTTGTGTTCAAGCACAATGAAATGGCACCAGGCTGAGTTGAACTGGTTCACTTCCCCCGTGGTTGAAAATGCTTGCTGCCTGTGTTTTAGCATTTTTAATTTGGAGGCTAGATGTCATTCTCCCTCCCAGCGTTCACGCCAGAGAGTAGCTTTTAGGATACATCTGGGCTCCTTTACACTATTTCTTTGCTGCATTATTGGTTGTTTTTGTTGACTCGCTGATCATTTGTAACTGTAGTGATTATCATTGGATTTTGATTTGTCTTGTCAGGACTTAAATGCTCTTTGATGAGCCACAGAAAAGTCCTAAACAACTCATGCATGTCCTCCTAATGTGGCAGGATGCAGAGGTTTGGAGCATGGGAATAATGACTGTCAGGTTTATTTTGAGAAGCGTTTGAGAGGTCGCACTTACAGGCTTTAGGACCCAGCACCTCAGTCTGGGCCTAAACCACCCTCCCTCCTGCAGAAGCCAGCGCAGACTCTAGCGCAGCGCAGTGCTGCCGCTCAGCTGGTCGCAGCAGACCCGAGCCTGGCTGGTTTTTGTCCCCTCTCCTTTGCTCTGCTGTTTCCCTCCGGCCCGTTCATCGGAGGGCAAGATCGGCACCGTCTGCCTTCTCAGAAAGTTTCTGACGGGGCCAAAGGCTCCCCCCCCGCCGGCTTTCCTCTGGCAGCAGCAGAGAGGAGGTGACGGGGAGTTTTGAGGCTGTGCTGTGTGGATCAGCTGAGGGATGGTGTGATTCGGTAAAGAAGAGAGAGAGGAAGAGGGAGACGCTCCGGCAGCATCACCAAACCCCCCCCACACTCCCCTCACCCCTCTCCTAGACCCCCTTCTGTCTGGCCAATAACACGCTCCTTCAGTCGGTCAGGACGGGAACCTGGAAACATGTCACAGACTCGGAGGAGCACGTACACCCGGGTGAGTGTGTACAAGGTGTGTCTGCCTTTATAGAGGTGAATGAATGAACTGTGGTGTTTAAGTTAGTCCTGGTCGCTGCGCCATTGTCCCTGTTACGTCTGCTCAATTAGTTTCACTCTGTCATCTGCTCCATGTCGATTTCTACTTTTGAATAGAAAGGCTTTCATAGGTCTGTCTGAATGTGTGTTGGGCTCCGACGCCCCTCCGGGTTCAGCAGCGCTGCTGTGATGTTGGGGTTCAGACCTCTGCGATGAGTTTGAAGTAGGAGAGGAGACATGAACGGTTACAAAGCCCTTATTTATTGTTTTAATCGTCTGCAGACAATCCACGAGCCCCAGTAGACTTCCTGTTTGTCTTCCGTCTCTGAGTCAGGCAGCTTTCTTGTCACCGGGAGGGATGACATCAGTGCTCGCTCACATACAGGAACCTTTCAGCGACTCGTTTCTGTCCTTCAGATCCCAGAAAACCCACTCGCTCATCAACAACAGTCCTCAGACTGCACACTTTACACCTGTACACCTGCGTTACACGATGTGCACGCCGGCGTTTCGGTAGCTGACTTTTTGGAGAACGGCGTCTTCAGGCTGACAGGTTTCATCAGAGCACCGTGAGTGTTACAGTACTGACTGTAGCATTACAGTTAGTGTGAGCATGAGTGTGTTTTAAGAACAGAGTTGCACTAAATAATTCAGCACGCCCTCCTCGGGTCCTCCAGCACATGGCGAACAGGTCGGAGCAGTGAAAGCTTCATTACAGCTGTTTAGTCTCCCCGATGTGCTGTAAACCAAGGATCCATGCTTCTGTTGTGCACCTCAAGTGATTTGGTGGCTTTAAATAGATTTAAACTTGAATGAAAGATCTTGAAGGACTTGACTGATGTGGAAAACGCTTGCCAAAGGGACAAAAGCCTCAAGGACACATTCACTGCACATGACGAGGTAAAATACAAGCTGGGTTAATGAGACTTGGGAAGTCTGGGTCTGTGTGATGGTTTAATACATGATGTCTGGTTTCATGTGTAAGCAGCAGGAAAGTGGAGATGAATGGCTGCCAGAAGAAGAGTCGATCACTTCTTCTCTCTTCGATAATATTTCATGTTGTTGCCAATAAAATGTTTGCATGAAGATGTTTCATTAGAGAAATGAACTCATGTCCTCGCTCCAAGTTATGCACAATCAATAACCTCCGTACACCGCGGCTTTTCTTTAGATACAGTGTGCATTTGGGGCAGTAAATCCATTGTTCGCTGGCTGTGTTGGGAATGTAAACTAAGAAGTGACACCATCTCTGAGCTTATGTTTGACTAAACAGTCTTTATAACTCCACATGCCAACCTCTGCTTTGCTTCGATTTAAAACCTCCACCTCGTGAAATACGGATGTCTGGCTTTTAAGGCCCGTAGCGACATGGTTTAACGAGATGTTACATTTTGATGTTTGTTTTTGTTTTTTTTACCTCTTCTCCTTTCCAATCCCCTTGTATTGCTTTCCATGTCACTACGACAAAGATATGATAATGAATCATTTTATATCACGACACAGTAATGGTTTGAAATAAGTTTCTCCTCCTCTGTTATCTTGTTCCTCTCTTAGAGGTTCATGTACCAGATCAGGACACCGTCCCCCCCGAACATATAGCAGAGACACTAAAGGGGCAAAGGTGTCGCCAATCTCACATTTCAACCGTCACACTTTAAATACATCACATTATACGTTATATTGCCAACACTAAATAGGACAAGGCCCAAAGATTTGCTGAGCTGGTAAATTGCCGATATGAGCTTGTTGCAGATATATTACTGTGTTTAGTGGCCAATAAGTAACAAGAAAGGACAGCAGAGATATGGAAAATATTACAAGTATTAGTATGAGTTCCATAGTATGTCCACCAGAGAGAAAAGTTTATTTTTCTTTTTTCTATTTTAAAATATTCAAAATTCTTAAAAAACCAAATGTAAGTGTTTGTTTTCATTATGTTTATGAACATTGGTTGATGTGTTGTTTCTATCAATATCAGTATCATCCTCAAAAATCCAAGGAATTCCAAGGAACTTGTATTGAAAGTTTTTAGAGTTTATAAGATGTATATTTATAAGTTGTCAACAGGTTTAGAAATGGAGATTTGTTTAAAGTAGCGTCAGACAGAGGACTGTCCAGCGCGACCACAGAAACCTGCAGACGGCCGGGCAGATTCCAGTTCAACACTTCATCTTTCGGTCTGCAGAGGATGTTGAAGCCGAACAGCAGCACATAGACGAGCGTGTTCTCTCCCGGTGAAAGCATATCTGCTCCTCTCTCTGCTGCTCTTCTGCTGAGTCACCAGCACTTCTAGGACATCGCGCTGTCAATTGGGTTATGCAGGATTATTTGATTACAAAATATTGCAGCTCCAAGTAGCCTAAATGTTGTTCTCCACACATCCAAACTGCTTTGTGAAATCTTGGTTGATTGTTGCTCAAAAATCTCTCTCTCTCTCTCTCTATATATATATATATATATATATATATATTATATATATGCGCTGCAACATTTAGAGAGTGCAGGAGCAGGCCTTGCTGTGACTTTTTGTGTTCTCAGTGGGTCAGAATGACAAAAAAATGACTTTTTTGTTTCATCTTCTCCTGCACCAGCTAGATTCTGTGTGCTTTTAGTGTGTGATGCTTTTGCACTGTAGTCGTTGCAAGACAGCGTCATGCAGAGAAATGTATGCTACTCCACAACATCACATCCTCCAGAGCTGAAGGAGAAGTACTCTAGTGTGTATATTTAAATCTCCCACAGTATTGATGTGAACACGTGTTCCTGCTTCAACAGTCCTCTGTGTGTGTGTGTGTGTGTGTTTGTTCGTCCCACCCAGACCTACAGCAGCGGCAGCAGCAGGATGAGCTCGGACGGGGGCGGGCGGCCCGTCAAAGTGGGCTCCCTGGTGGAGGTGATTGGGAAGGGGCAGCGCGGCACGGTGGCCTACATCGGCAACACGCTCTTCGCCTCCGGAAAATGGGTGGGGGTCATCCTGGACGAGGCCAAGGGCAAGAACGACGGCACCGTGCAGGGCAAGCGCTACTTCACCTGCGAGGAGAACCGCGGGATATTTGTGAGACAGTCACAGGTAAACAAAGAGCTGTTCTGTAAAGAAAGATGTGCTTTCCTAAACGCTTGATGTCCAGTGCAAGAAGGATGTTTACCATTTAGCATCCCACCTGTACACCCCTCGTCTGTCCATTGTTTAGTTCCTAAGATGTGTTTATGTGACGCAGTGGGTCTTGTGTGGGGGTTGATGTTTTCCTCTGCTGTCTGAATGATGCCAGAGTTTTTCTACTGCTTCAGGCTGCGTTCTCGCTTGTTTTCTGATCAAAAACAGCTCCAAAATAGTGCAAATCACCTCCGCGTGTTACAGTGAACCTTGATTACATACGGTGGCCTATAGGGGACAGTCAAATCCATCCCAAGGAGAAAATAAGGGGAAATTGGTGAAGCCTTGTTGCAGATCAGGGAACAGAATATTCATTTTATATCAAGTTGTGTTAGTTATTTTTTTAAAATTTTATTTCAAAAGCTTATTTAATAGATTAATGTCTAATTCTTAAATAAAACGAGTTGGCCTGGTCACAGGTCAGGAACACCACGTCTTAAATCATTTTCACTTGACACTCAAGTGGTTCTTGCATGAGGGTCACTAGAGTAAATAGACAAACTGTGTTGATGCTACCTCAGCTGTACGGGTACACACACACACACACACACACACACACACACACACACGCGGGTCGGCTTCAGAATTGATCAGGTGTTGTATTACTAATCCTCTTTATTATGTCTCCCGCTTGGCTTAAAAGACTGTCTGGCCTGACTGTCCCTGCACTGCAGTTTTAAAGGGTTGCTATGGAGATGGAAAAATTACGACTCACTTGGCGAGTGCTATATTTGAGTGAACATCAATAAACAAGCCAATTTAGTTTTTGTGGCCCCCCTTAAACACCTGTAGCCTCCTCTCTGCCAGCTCTGCTGATGACCTGACTACCTGTCTCCGTGTCTCTGTCTCAGATCCAGCTGGTTGATGATGGGGCAGACACGACGTCTCCAGAGACCCCTGAGCCGGGCGCCGGCAAGGTTCCCAAACGAGGTACAGACACATCGTCCAGACGGTGACACTGGTCGTCTTTCACCTGCAGTATTTAGGATTCTGTAGGTGTTTTGCCAGTAAAAACAGGAATTTGCTCAAACTAAGTGCAATCATGTCGATCCTGACCTTTTTGAAATGGGTGTTGTCAAGGGGACGTGCATGCTCAGAAATGAAATGCGCAGTGGTATTTGAAAGCAAAGGAAAAAAGTGTGAGAACATGCAGGTGAACGGATCACCTTCATTTGTGATGAAACCAGTATGAGCTGACGCAGGTGTGGTCCAGCAGACGCCTCGTTGTAACTGACAGGCTGCAGGTTTTTATCACTGCATGGCTGCATTTGTGTATCAGTGTGCGAGTGCCCTTAAGCCAGGCAGTGTGATCCCACCTGCTCAGCCACTGTAAGTCACTGTGGTTTAGAGTTTCAGCTAAAGGCCTGAAATATAAATGGGCTTCAGAACATGTCTCATGTCAGGGCACCAACTCTACAGAGGTTGTAGGTTTGAATCCCTCTTTGTGCGCTCCTCGTCCACAAAAGCACTTGTTGCTAAAGTGTCTACCTGCTGAAAATGTCAAACTAACTCACTAATTCACTTTCTGAAATACTAATTGACAAAACAGTCCCCCAACTAGGGCTGTTCAGAGCTTTTAATCCTCTTCATCAGCATCATCTTCATCATCTCATCTGCTGAGGAATATTGTGTGACACAGTCAAAAGCTCCAGAACAGCTACTAATGGACCAACTCTCAACCAGATATAATACTGATCTGTAAGAATGATAAAGTTTTATGTTTTAAATACTTGATAACTTTTACTGTAAAATATAAAATCCACAGATTTAAGTTTCCCACCAGCGTAGGAGATGAGAAATGGTAACACTGAGTTATTCTCCTCTTGTCCACTTTCAACATGACAAATTAAATCGTTTCCACATCTGGTCACCGATATGTTTTATCCTCCAGAGGATGGAGCTGCTCTCTGTTTCCATGGTTACGCCTCAGCGCTGCTACATCAAATAACGGTGGCTGGCTGCATTGTACCTGGTTTAGTAATGTCCAGTTAAAGCGGTCACACGAGAGGCACTTTTATTGGTCGATGTTTCAGAAACAGGACGTGTTACAGAGGCAACGAGGTGTTTCTTCAGATGAAAGCTGAATTTAACGTCTCCGGAGCAACTTTCGCTAAAACCCTTTTCATTCAGACGTAGATGACGTCCATGACGGGGCGTTTCTGGAAAGAGTTTAGCACCTGGTGCTCGAGACGGAGCAGAGACATCAAATATTATTATACAAACTTATTTTGCTTGTTAACAACCTCCATTAACGCTTCTCACACTAATCCACTGATACGTTCTCGCGTCAGTTTCATCGTTTAAGTTATAAGACAGTGAACTCTGCTGCCTGTGTTATAAAGTCCAACATGCACAAGCACTGAATTCTACTCTCATTTTGATTAGCTCACATGCTGCATGTAAAATTATATTCATTTATTCATCTGTAGTCATGAATAAAAATGTAAAATATCGAGAGGGAGAGCTGTTTTATTATTACTGCGGCCGTTTTAAATGAGGACAAATAGAGATTCATTTAAGAGCGGTTGTTTCACAGCTGACTGTATCTCCAGCAGTCCTGTATCAGTGCTGACCATCAATAAATCATGTTGACTTGCAGCAGGATCTTTGTGGGACTTTAAACCTTGTAAAAGACGGTAAACATTTGTGATAATATGAAAGTTTGCTCAGTTCAATTTTCTTAGTTTTTTTTTTTTTTTTATCTCCTCAGAGATCCTGGAGACGCCCAAGTCCACGAAACTGGTGAGTCAGATAACACTGAGCAGATATGGCAGCACACACACACACACACACACACACACACACACACACACACACACACACACACACACACAAACACACAGTATTAATACACAGGGTGTGTGTCCTGGTTATAGTGACTCTGTTGTTTCGTCCTCTTGTCACTGCCTTTGTCAAAGACCTTTTTCCCAGGTTGTGTTGGTAGGAACTGTGAGAAGATGCCTGGTGGCTCCTCAATGAGTATAAAGACACGACATGATGAAGTGCATTTCTGTTGCTCAATAGCATGTTAAAATTCAGTTATATACATTATATATATATATATATATATATATATACACTACCGTTCAAAAGTTTGGGGTCACATTGAAATGTCCTTATTTTTGAAGGAAAAGCACTGTACTTTTCAATGAAGATGACTTTAAACT